>QGSO01040254.1:0-10566 GCA_011037825.1 Carya cathayensis | reverse complement strand
ACGGACATTTGAACGTCGAGACATGCAACACAAGGTTACCTGCCCCCGTTCATGACATATAAGATGCAATGTTCCTAACATGCATCTAGCATTATGCAATATTCGCAGCGGATAATCTTTTTCTTTAGCAATACTATGCACCAAACTAAATATATCCCAAATACTTGAAATATAATTCATACATAAAGGCATACTAAAAAGCCGTGATCATCACACTAGTCCAAAATGGTTGTGATCAAAAGAATACTTGAGATACAACTCCAAAAGTACAAGTATTAACCTAAGTTAAATACTATACCATCATCAACATCGCACCGTGGCCTAGTCGACCGTATTCAGTTGGTCAGATTCCAATTCTCCTTTGGGTCCTGTAACAAGATCTACCATTCGGGGGAATGGTAGTTGGGACTACCACAGTGAGATTTGATTACAAATCTCAGTAAGTTAACATAAAACTCACACACAGGTTAAAAATGCATGCATGGCAGTAAAAGCATAAATGCATAATTATAGTCATACATAAACATAGTATAACTTGACATATAGCATGACTTAACCAGAACTTAAACATGAACTGAAACTTGACTTAACATGGCATAAACTTAAGCTTAAAACATAACATGAACAAACAACATAACATGGACTTGAAATATAACATGAACGTAAACATGCATAACATAAATAAGAACTTGAAAATAACATAAACTTGAACATAACATGACATGAACATAACATGTACGTGAGCATAACATAACATGGACTTGATCTAAAACTTGACTTATCATGTATCTGATCTGAAACTGGACTTAACATAAACTTGGAATATTATTCAATTGTCTTGATTAATAACGTGCGTTAATACGTACTCCACAGTTGTTGTGGCCCCACGTATTCAAGTAACATAAAACATAATACGTACTCCACAGTTGTTGTGGCCCCACGTATTCTACATGTCACAATTGCTGTGTCTCATGTAGTGTATGCTCCACAGTTGTTGTGGCCCCATACTTCATGCTCCACAGTTGTTGTGGCCCCATGAATTCACATAACATAAAATATAATACGTACTCCACAGTTGTTGTGGCCCCACGTATTCTACATGTCACAATTGCTGTGTCTCATGTAGTGTATGCTCCACAGTTGTTGTGGCCCCATACTTCATGTAACATAAAATATAATACGTACTCCACAGTTGTTGTGGCCCCACGCATTATAAGTAACATAAATATAATACGTACTCCACAGTTGTTGTGGCCCCACGCATTATAAGTAACATAAAATATAATACGTACTCCACAGTTGTTGTGGCCCCACGCATTATAAGTAACATAAATATAATACGTACTCCACAGTTGTTGTGGCCCCACGCATTATACGTAACATAAAATATAATACGTACTCCACAGTTGTTGTGGCCCCACGCATTATAAGTAACATAAATATAATACGTACTCCACAGTTGTTGTGGCCCCACGCATTATACGTAACATAAATATAATACGTACTCCACAGTTGTTGTGGCCCCACGCATTATAAGTAACATAAATATAATACGTACTCCACAGTTGTTGTGGCCCCACGTATTATACGTAACATAACATAAATATAATACGTACTCCACAGTTGTTGTGGCCCCACGTATTATATGTAACATAACATGTCTTATCTTTCTTAATGCATGAGATATTATTTAATATCATATACTTTTCTAACATGGCGTATACTTGTAAATGGCACAATATGATTTAATCATAAACATTTCATGGCATACATGTATCATATGGCATACTTAACATGGCATACTTATAACATACATCATTGTATGACAGAAAAGATTATGTAACAGATAATTATTCATGAGATATTAAATCATACGTAACAGATGAACATATAATGACATATCATGACATGGCATATACGATAACATACATACATAAATTGTAGTTCCCTTACCCATCACACATACACAATAAACTGATAGTAAGTTAGAGGCTAACTTACCTCGATCGTCGCGTTCTATGAGAATAGAGCGCGAAACACGAGGAACTGCACAACAGCTGGAAGAGGAACACTCAAGTCCTTAAGATTTTCAATTCTGAACTCAATTGCCATATTGTGAGCACTTGCAACACTACGGGCAACGTGAGGTTTCACTATACTCGAAAGAGATAATTTGACTTCAGAAAACCTTTGCACTAAAACAAGTTCATTAAAATTATCAATAATAACCAACAAACAATTCCTTTCTCAATCCATATACTCTTAGCCATAGTCAACCACAAGATGACACCAGTCACCCCAGACTATAATCCATAACACCACTGCTTCGGGACACTGTCATACAGTTTCCCAACACTACACCATACGCTCCACACTTCTCTGCTACGCCATCCAACCCTTCGTGACACGCCATCCGGTGTATCACGACTTAGTACAGAGTACACTCACGTGAACTCTCTTCCATTCACACTACAAAACCCATCACTGCGATACACGTCTCACGGTGCATCGCTACGCGACACGGAGTACGCGCTACGCGTACTTCCTTCGCTACAACACTCATCAACACGATGCACATCACACGATGCATCGCCATACCACACGGAGTACACTACATGCGTACTCCCTTCCTTCTACGACCCACATCACTACAGCGCACGTCGCGCGGCGCGTCGCTGCATTACACAGAATACGCTACACGCGTATTCTCTTCACACAACCCGCCGTATCACATCTACGGCATCCATCTCACGCCTATACTTCACAGCACAGTCCACAAAACTACAAAATCAAGCCTAACACTTCACAACCACACTTTCAATCCCAAGCGGAATTTGGGGGCGTCACAATGCGGGTTCTCGATCTTTTCATCGGTTGTAAAAAAAATGGTTAGTTATTTTAGTCCCCATTAAATATTAATATATACACTTTTTTGGTTTAAATTCTGATATTGATTTTCATTTTGCAGCAAGAAGAAAGTCATGTTGACTATGATCTGACCCCATTGTATGTTAAAGCACATAAAAATAGTGATGGTATTCGGAGCAATCCTGAGGCAAAGGCAAATTATGTAAGTTTAAGTTTATTTAATTCCATTGTCTAAAGATACTATTAGTTACCTATACTAATTTTAATGTTTTCTTTTTGTAAGACAAGATGATATCCCTTAAAGAAACTATTATTGCGGATCCATCTGATGAATTATCTGTCAACGATGCTCAAATCTTTTCTCAAGTTTTTGGATCACGTTCTGGATATTTGATGGGCTTAAGACGTTGCGTGAAGCCATCCTCAACATCGTTATCATCTTCTAAAGCCAGATCAAATGACGACAAGACTAAGGAATTAGAGGAAACTTCACTTGAGATAGAGCGATTGAGGTCGAAGGAAAAAGAGTTGCTGACCCGATTAGATCAAGCAGCAGATTTAGAGGCAAGATTAGAAGAGAGGCTATAATTAAAAACCAAAATACATTTGAACAATTCTAGTCAATGATGTCCCAAAACTCTATGCCACCACAATCATAATTCATTTAATTGCCTTTATTTATGATGTTTGTAAACATTTGAACAATTGATGTATATATGATTACAATTTGTATTATGATGTTCTTTTTAATTAAATTTCATCTTGTTTGACCAATACCGTTCGAACTTTAAATAACCCGTTCGAATGGTAAATTACCATTTATGCATACATTCGAACAAAAAAAGATCCATTCGAACAAAAAAAAACCCATTCGAATGTATCGGAAAATACATTCTGTATGTTCGTTTGAACAATTAAATATTTATTCGAATAACGTTATTTTTCAAAACTCCGTTCGAATAGAAGATTTCCAAAAATAGATTATCTGTTCGAACAGTTAATATTTTTCTTCAAACAAAAGTCACTTAAAAATGTGTTGGTTCGAACGGCCTTAGTCAGATATGGTTATTGGTTCGAATTAACATTTCGTGTTGTTCGAACAGAAATTTTTTCATTCGAACTTAATTCTGAAATGACATTTTTTTGTCTAAAAAAAAAAATTTCCGTTAGAACGGTTTTGATTGATTCCACCCAATTTCGCCCCTAAAAAGTACTTTTTGAAGACGAAAATCAATTTTTGTCTCAAAAAAGTTTCTAAGACGGTCTTTCTGAGACAAAATAGAGACAAAAATTTTTCATCTCCAAAAACTTCTAGGGACGAAATTTGTGTTTTTTGAGACAAAATTTTTTGTCTCAAAAAATCAATTATCTTGTAGTGAATGCCCAAGTGTGATTTCAACTAGTTCACCCTCAAGGGTGCATTTGTACTCCAATCATCAAGTGTCCATAATAACTACAACCTTAATGATAAATTAAAACTTAGGTCAAGGTCCTACAAGTTCATCTCAACGCTCAAACATGACTCAAGACCTTAATCACCATTAATCTAACCCTTAAGCATGCATGATACCTCTTAGTCTTTTTCATCAAGTAATGTTTCAAAAACTAAAATCAAATCATGGATTTTCCTTCTTATCCCAATAACAAGGTTTTCTAAATGTTCATTACTCAATCCTAGGTAAAATTAATCAAAACTTTCATGATTTAACTTAAACTAGTCAAAATCGATGCATGTTAGATGATCAACACAAGTTAGAATAAAAACTTATTATGGCATACTTCCAATTTCGAAATTAGACCTTCAAGATTCATTCCAAGGCATTCTTGAATCATATAAAAATTATAACAAGTCATGCTGTAACAGCCCGCTAAAATTATCAGTTTTGGATTATTTCCCGACAGCAATCACATCTCTCTCTCGTCTTTACCCTCATCTGGAATCACGCGTATAGATTATCTTTTCCGTAAATCACGTAATTTGTTCTTCACCGACAGCTGTAAAATCATGAGTCTTCCAAGACCACGCCTAGCCTTTCTCAAGCCCAAACTACCACTTTATGTGGTGGACAGCCACCGTACGCCGCCACATACGTTCCTCCGACACATGTTCGTGACGAACAACGAGCGACGCACGGGTTATCCCGTCGATGGTATAACCTTCTATCTCTAGTTATTTTACGTTTAAAATAGTTAGTTGGTTGGTTTGTGGAATTTGTTGCGTAGTTGTGAAGCGAAGTGTGGTTGTGAAGTGTTGCGTTTGATTGTGTATTTTGTGGACTGTGCTGTGAAGTATAGGCGTGAGATGGATGCCGTAGATGTGATACGGCTGGTTGTGTGAAGAGAATACGCGTGTAGCGTATTCTGTGTAATGCAGCGACGCGCCGCGCGACGTGCACTGTAGTGATGTGTGTCGTAGAAGGAAGGGAGTACGCATGTAGTGTACTCCGTGTTGTATGGCGATGCATCGTGTGATGTGCATCGTGTTGATGAGAGTTGTAGCGAAGGAAGTACGCGTAGCGTGTACTCCGTGTCGCGTAGCGATGCACCGTGAGACGTGTATCGCAGTGATGGGTTTTGTAGTGTGAATGGAAGAGAGTTCACGTGAGTGTACTCGTACTAGTCGTGATACACCGGATGGCGTGTCACGAAGGGTTGGATGGCGTAGCAGAGAAGTGTGGAGCGTATGGTGTAGTGTTGGGAAACTGTATGACAGTGTCCCGAAGAGTGGTGTTATGGATTATAGTCTCGGGGTGACTGGTGTCATCTTGGGGTTGACTATGGCTAAGAGTATATGGATTGAGAAAGGAATTGTTTGTTGGTTATTATTGATAATTTTAATGAACTTGTTTTAGTGCAAAGGTCTTTCTGAAGTCAAATTATCTCTTTCGAGTATAGTGAAACCTCACGTTGCCCGTGTGTTGCAAGTGCGTCACAATATGGACAATTGAGTTCAGAATGTGAAAATCTTAAGGACTTGAGTGTTCCTCTTCCAGCTGTTGTGCAGTTCCTCGTGTTTCGCCTCTATTCTCATAGAACGCGACGATCGAGGTAAGTTAGCCTCTAACTTACTATCAGTTTATTGTGTATGTGTGATGGGTAAGGAACTACAATTTATGTATGTATGTTATCGTATATGCCATGTCATGTATGTCATTACATGTTCATCTTACTACGTAATGATTTAATTCTCATGAATAATTATCTGTTACATAATCTTTTCTGTCATACAATTGATGTTATAAGTATGAGTAAGTATGCCATATGTAATGTATGCCATGAAATGTTTATGATAATCATATTTGCCATCAAGTATACGCATTTAAGATGATATTTTCATGCATTAAAAGTAAACATGTAGTTATACTGGCAACAACTGTATAGTATTATATTAGTTTTATGGCAACACTGTACGTATTATATAGTTACATAATGCGTGAAACTGAGTGTAATACTAGTTATTTATGTAAAGTGGGCCCACACTAGTACGATAATTCTATGTCTTATGTGGGACAAAACTGTGTACTTTATTATTACATATGCGTGGGGCCACAACAACTGTGGAGTACTTTTTGTTATTATAAGCGTGGACAAAATTGGATGATTATGTTACGTATAATACGTGGGGCCACAACAACTGTGGAGTACGTATTATATTTATGTTACTTATAATGCGTGGGGCCACAACAACTGTGGAGTACGTATTATATTTATGTTACGTATAATGCGTGGGGCCACAACAACTGTGGAGTACGTATTATATTTATGTTACTTATAATGCGTGGGGCCACAACAACTTGGAGTAGATATTAGTTAATCGTGGCACACAACGTGATCTATTATATTTATGTTACTTATAATGCGTGGGGCCACAACAACTGTGGAGTACGTTATATTATATTATATGCTGGCCAAAATGTATACGTAAATTTTTATAATGCGTGGGGCCACAACAACTGTGGAGTACGTATTATATTTTATGTTACTTATAATGCGTGGGGCCACAACAACTGTGACGATAATTAGTACTTAATTGTAGTAGTATATTTTATGTTACTTATAATGCGTGGGGCCACAACAACTGTGGAGTACGTATTATATTTTATGTTACATGAAGTATGGGGCCACAACAACTGTGGAGCATACACTACATGAGACACAACAATTGTGACATGTAGAATACGTGGGGCCACAACAACTGTGGAGTACGTATTATATTTTATGTTATGTGTATTCATGGGGCCACAACAACTGTGGAGCATGAAGTATGGGGCCACAACAACTGTGGAGCATACACTACATGAGACACAGCAATTGTGACATGTAGAATACGTGGGGCCACAACAACTGTGGAGTACGTATTATGTTTTATGTTACTTGAATACGTGAGGGCCACAACAACTGTGGAGTACGTATTAACGCACGTTATTAATCAAGACAATTGAATAAGATTTCAAGTTTATGTTAAGTCCAGTTTCAGATCAGATACATGATAAGTCAAGTTTTAGATCAAGTCCATGTTATGTTATGCTACGTCTTAGTCTGTCATGTTATGTTCAAGTTTATGTTATTTTCAAGTTCTTATTTATGTTATGCATGGTTTACGTTCATGTTATATTTAATCCATGATGTTCTTCATGTTATGTTGTTTGTTCATGTTATGTTTTAAGCTTAAGTTTATGCCATTTAAGTCAAGTTTCAGTTCAGTTTAAGTTCTGGTTAAGTCATGCTATATGTCAAGTTATACTATGTTTATGTATGACTATAATTATGCATTTATGCTTTTACTGCCATGCATGCATTTTTAACCTGTGTGTGAGTTTTATGTTAACTTACTGAGATTTGTAATCAAATCTCACTGTGGTAGTCCCAACTACCATTCCCCCCGAATGGTAGATCTTGTTACAGGACCCAAAGGAGAATTGGAATCTGACCAACTGAATACGGTCGACTAGGCCACGGTGCGATGTTGATGATGGTATAGTATTTAACTTAGGTTAATACTTGTACTTTTGGAGTTGTATCTCAAGTATTCTTTTGATCACAACCATTTTGAGACTAGTGTGAGTGATCACGGCTTTTTAGTATGCCTTTATGTATGAATATAGTTTCAAGTATTTGGGATATATTTATGGTTTGGTGCATAGTTTTGCTAAAGAAAAAGATTATCCGCTGCGAATATTGCAGCTAATGCTTAGACATGCTCACTGTATAGGGAGGTAACGGGCATGTCTCCGCAAGTCGTTAATCCAGGATGGTCACAGGGTGATCGGAAACTTCTGGGTGTAAAATGCCTAGGAAATGCAAACTAGCTTAGATTTTGCTCATTAGGCAATTCTTTGAGTCGTCACATTAGTGTAGTAAACACAGATGTTACAATTATCGCAACCTTCCAAAATTGAGAAATGTATGACTGTTACAATCAGGAACCAAGTCAATTGGATTAAGCTAATAAACTTGAGTCTACTCTGTTGGAGACGTCATTTATAATCCCATTCTGGATCACGGAATGAGAACCGTAGTAGGTTATTGCTCCGAAGGATCCTTTGGTTGAATCGGTTGAAAATATGGTTGTAGTATTTGTCTCATTATAGTTATCATATACACTTGTTTTTGGTTTAATCCTGATATTGCATTTCATTATAGCAGATAGAACGACCCATCAGTGACTTCACCATTATGTTAACAAATATGATAGTATTCGGAGCATCCTGGAAGGCAATATGTAAGTTAGTTATCCATGTACTAAGATATATTTTCTTCTTTTATGTTCTTTGAGACACAATGAATGCGCTAGAACTATATCGGACATGAGTAGGTTGTCACGGTGCTAGAATACTTCTCAGTTTGGATACGTGTCTGGATATTGATGGGTTAAGAAGTATGTGAGCCATTCGAAAAGAATCTCTAAAGAGATCTAAATGACGAAATGATGAAGGAATCAGAGGAAGTTACTAGAGATAGAGGAGAGTCAAGTTGAAGAGTATTGAGATTGAGTCTGAAGCAGCATGATTTAGAGGCAAACATTAGAAGAAGATAATACAAATATTTCTTCAAAATACATTTATTTAGTCAATAGCCAAAACAGTCTGCTGACACAGCTTTCAAAAGTTTCATTTAATGCCAGCTGATTAGACATGTTTGTAACCATTTAACTTGAGTATATATATACGATTGATACTATGTCTTTAAGTTAATTTCTCTGATTTGACAATACCGTATCTGAACCTTTACTACTTCCGTTCATGGTCATTACCATGTGGTTGCATGATCATCGAAAAAAGATACCATATCGAACAAAAACCCATTGATGCTTCGAATACATCTGTATGTTCTTGACTAAATTCGAATAACGCTTATTTTCTCTATCCGTTCGAATAGATAGATCAAAAGATTATCTGTTGAACAGTATATTTTGGTCGTTAACGAGATCAAGTCTCACTTAAAAGTCCTGTCCAGTAACCCTTATCCGAGACATGTATGTTCGATTAACATTGGTTAGTCGACAGAAATTTTTATTCGACTAATCGAATGAATGCTAAAAAATTCTTCTTATGATTCATTCGCCCCTAAATAATCTTAACGAAATCAATGCTCAAATCTAAGGTCTTCTGAGAAAATAGAGACAAATTGTTCATGCTCAAGCTTCGACAAATTCGTGTTTTGACGACAAAATCTCAAGAAGATAGATTGATCTGAGTATGCAAGTGTGTCACAGGGTTCACCCCAGTGCATTGTCTCGAACATAAGTGCAAAGTTACCTCAACCTTATTTTGTATGAAAAATAAACACTAGGTCAAGAGTTATTTCGTTTCGATGATAAGATGTCAAACTGCTTTCTAAGACTAACTCAAACCTTAATCACGGTTAGCTCATGCAACCTCTTAGTCTTCATCAGTAATTGTTCAAAACAAAATCATCCAGGCTGTTTCCATTCTATCCAATAAGGCCCAAGGACTTTCAAATGTTCATTACGTCATCTAGGTAAATCTATCTTCTATTTTTAAACTAGTCATGATGCAGTGTTGATTCAACAGCGTAGAATAAACTTACTTATGATACTTGCTTTCGAATTCTTCAAGATGATCCAAGATCTTTCATTAAAATTATAAAGAGGATGTGTAACAGCCCGCTAAAATTATCAGTTTTGGATTATTTCCCGACAGCAATCACATCTCTCTCTCGTCTTTACCCTCATCTGGAATCACGCGTATAGATTATCTTTTCCGTAAATCACGTAATTTGTTCTTCACCGACAGCTGTAAAATCATGAGTCTTCCAAGACCACGCCTAGCCTTTCTCAAGCCCAAACTACCACTTTATGTGGTGGACAGCCACCGTACGCCGCCACGTACGTTCCTCCGACGCATGTTCGTGACGAACAACGAGCGACGCACGGGTTATCCCGTCGATGGTATAACCTTCTATCTCTAGTTATTTTACGTTTAAAATAGTTAGTTGGTTGGTTTGTGGAATTTGTTGCGTAGTTGTGAAGCGAAGTGTGGTTGTGAAGTGTTGCGTTTGATTGTGTATTTTGTGGACTGTGCTGTGAAGTATAGGCGTGAGATGGATGCCGTAGATGTGATACGGCTGGTTGTGTGAAGAGAATACGCGTGTAGCGTATTCTGTGTAATGCAGCGACGCGCCGCGCGACGTGCACTGTAGTGATGTGTGTCGTAGAAGGAAGGGAGTACGCATGTA
>QGSO01040232.1:0-16852 GCA_011037825.1 Carya cathayensis | reverse complement strand
CTTGCAAAAGAAAACCCAGTGGGATAAAACCTTTGTGAAGGAAAAAGAGTATAATCAGCACAAGTCTTCAAGACTTTACTCCCCCTGAAAAGTGCATGATAATAGGCCTTCAAGTTTCCGCATTCCAATGTTTTGTACAATCTTCTTAAATGTTGCAGTTGGTAATGCTTTAGTGAATAAATATGCCAGATTATTACTTGACCGTATCTTCTTGACATCAATTTCAACTTTCTTCTCATGATTTGCAATGATCTTCTTGTGTGGATCTGATAGATAACTCGCATCTGTATATCTATCTAATTGTGGACTTGATCCAAATAATCATATATTCAGGGCTTCAATTGAACTGGAGATAAGGTACTTAAGGACGAAGAATTTCTCCATCGTCTTCACAAGGACGAAATGGATTTTTCTGCTCATCAAATTATCGAGCAACCATTGGAGTACTCAGGGGATGAGTTTTGTCCATATAAAAGTGCTTCAAGACTTTATAGTGAAATTCACCATATTGATCCAAGATCATTTTAATATTGAATTCACTACTCTTCTGGAGTTGTGCTCTTCTGGAGTTCTTGTAAATAATACAGTTAGTGAATAATTCATCAATATTAAACCGCTAACCTCATTTTTCAACAAAAACGGTGGCTAGCTTTTTAGATCAGACAAGCACCGCAAGCTTTTTTTTTTAGCTTTTCTGTAGCTGTCAGGCGCCGCAGAGCTATGATACTACATCTTCTTGTCTATTGTAAAGAGATGCTTCACGAGAGATACTGTGAAGCAATAGAGGTGCTTAGTCATAATTTTCTTTATAAAAGAGATATTCAACTCATCTTCATTCGCATCTCATTTTTTTCACTTTTCTGTAATCATATTGCATTCTTACTCTGCAATCTCTTTCTGCATTCTTACTCTGCAATGGCTCAGCAATCTTCTCATGGCCAATATATAAGGTATTATGCATCTCGTTCATCAGCTGTTCCTGCTTCTACCACAGGTGCTATAATACAATACAATAATGATCTGACTAATAAGTCAGATGTTGAAACTATTTACGAGCTTGTAAATCTCGGTACACATTACTCTTCAACTATTTATGCATTTTCTTAGCGACTACAATCCAAACCTTATGATTTGGACAAACTCAATGAGAAAATTTCTATCCTTCAGCGACTTCTTCAGGAGTCTCACATGAAGATAGAAGCAATAAAGTAAGAGAATAGGAAATTAAAATCCTTACTTAATTTTTCTTTTAGATTGCCTACTCCTTTAGACAGAGATGCCATGCAAATTTTAGAGGAGCAATATCGTTTAAAGAATGAGGCGAAGAGCCTCAAATTTCTGTAATTTTGTTTCGAGATAATAAAATAATATCTCACAAATATTCATATTGTGTTTCTATCTTCTGGTAGATATTCTGTGTGCTCCATTTTATTTCTCATTTAATAATGCACATTTATCTCCCCCTTGAAACCGAAAGGGTTTTATATTTCAAATATGTGCAGTTCTTCTAATCTCTTCAAGAGTTTCAAGAAGATTTAAATCATCAACCGCAATAATAACAAATCCGGAATCTCTTAATAAAAACACATGGGTATATTGGATTATTTTTCAAATCCTTTTTTTAATGAATATTCGCTAATGCGTTTATACCACATGCGTCCGGATTGTTTTCTGGATGTACTCAGATAATAAGCTTCATGCATTTTATATCCTTCAGGGATTTTCATATATATTTCTGGATGTATTCAGATTAGAAGCTTCAGGCATTTCATATCCTTCAGGGATTTTCATATATATGTCATGGTCTAATGACCCATATAAATATGCAGTGACCACATCCATTACCTGCATATCCAATCTTTTTGTAACTACCAAACTAATCAAAAATCTGAATGTGATTGCATCCATAACAGGAGAGTATGTTTCCTCATAATCAATTCCTGATTTCTGCAGTTTTCATGAGCTCTTCTGGAGCCTCAATGACATTTAAATTATCTATATAAACTGCAATAAAAGATAATATAAATACTGAAAATTTATGGAAAATATCTTGTTCCTCATGCGTTTACCTTTCATTAGATCATATAAGGATTTTAAGACTTGATAGAATATGTACTTCAGGACTATATGCTTCGTGCATACCCAAACTCTTGGTAACTATCAAGTTAATACAAATCTCAATATGATCTCTTTAACTTCAAAAACATATCAATATTATTTCTGCGAAAAATATATTCATGATTTATAAATCATATTTTTATTTCCTTTATACAAATACCCACTGATATTCAACAAGCATCACCTCATAGGTGTTTGAACTTCAAGTCCATATGCATCACCTTTTACTAGTGATATCAATTCTGCAGGAATTGTCTGTGAGAAACTGACTCGTGATTTATATATCACATTTTTATTTTCTTTCTATAAATACCCACTGATATTCAACAAGCATCACATTTTTAAGTGTTTGGACTGTAAGTCTCGATGCATCATATTTTACTAGTAAATCAATTCTGCAGGAATTGTTTCTTTCAAATTTGGCCAATATTTTACGTCGGTATTCTTCGACGGTTCTTGATTCACTTTCTCCATTACTTCTGGTAATGTCAATTGCCATCTCATATGAAAATACGTTGTCGACAACGGTTTTATTTCTCTCCATAATTTCTCATTTACTCATGAAATGTAATATCGAGATCTCGTTATTTTTAGGTACCTGTCCCTCTTCAAGGGAAGACATTTCATGAAAACCTCTTCAGGAGGTACTCTTCAGGAGTATTATACTATTCAGGAGTTTATACAGGAGAATTTAATACAGAAAATTTGGATGGACTTTATTGCTTGTTTTGTGGGTATGGCCTCTTCAGGAGCACCAAATTATTTGTGCTTTTCTCTTTTGAGATGCTCTATCTTTTGTATCAATAAGTCTCACATGCTTTTAGACATGTCTTATGTTCATTAGACTACTGAATTTCTTAATTATCATTCAGGGACTTCAATCCTCGATGGGATTTTAGCAGCCAGAATATGATACATTTTTATCTTATTGCATCCATAAATTAATTATCATATAAACTTCCAGTTCACCTATGATAATCATGATAACGTCGAATTATTTCATTTTATTTGCTTCTAGCAAATTTTTCTTTCCGCTCATAGTGGGAAGACTTTATAGTAAAAGAATCTTCTGGTTCTTTTATGGACGTCTATAAAAAAATTATTCGACTTATCATAATTGATTTCAGATGATCAAGAAAATCATGAAAAGCATACAAATATTTTGAATTATATCATTTTTTATTCATCAACATATTTGATTTAATAGTTGTATAATATCATCTCAAAGAGAAAGCTGATAATATTTTCAATACGAGCTTCTGGCCCGAAATTATTGAAGTACTATAAAGATATTCATTACCACGTCCAATCTCTTTGGGTTCTTTGAAAACAATTCGTCATTCTTTTCTGGGAATGATATAAATCCAATTTCATTCACTTCAGGGAATGATGTGGAACTAGTAGGACGTGGCTCATGATTTCTTAGCAAAATCTCATTATTTTGCTTAGCCATTAGAAGACCAGATATAAATTTAGAATATATTATGAACTTTTGCACTTGATATTGCTACTTCAGGAGCGCATTCGATGCGTTCATTTTAAACATATATTCTTTAGTGATTTTTCTCAACACACTTTTAATTATGCAACTTCAGGTGCATTAATCATAATAAGTTTTTTGTACACGTATCACTCATTTAAATTATCTCACGGAATCAATAAATCCTTTATTCTGAGATACTCAATAAAATTATTGATTTAGAACAATCCTTCAGGGATGCTCAATTTTTATTCCAAGATGAATCTTATCATCAGTTTAGAGCAATCCTTCAGGGATGCACAATTTCTATTCCAAGATGAATCTTATCATCAGTTTAGAACAATCCTTTAGGAATACTCAATTTCTATTTCAAGATGAATTTTATCATCAATAATTCATAACAAGTATATAAATAAATAAAACTTGTATATAAATTGAATGAGAATAAACATAGAATTTAATCAAGTAATAATAATGAATATAATCTTTAATATTCACCTTGGAGATTGTAAATAATATATTAAAAAACTTACTTGAATAAGATCATTAACTTCAAAATCAACAGAACCTCGTGCGTAGCTCCCTTGATTTGTTTTTTATTTTTTATTTTTCAAAACCAAAATATCGTCAGCCGATCTTCCTCTTCATTTCCTTTTCCATAGACATCCACGGCCAATTCATGCAAGTAGGTTGTGGCAACGCGCAGTTTGATGTCAAAGTCAAACTTAATTATAATTAAACAATGGCATTTAATGGTGAGGCCAACAAGGACCACTTGTTATCATCATTTCAATTTTGCAGACACACGTGTTATTGGTGTTGAGAGTGGGATCTTAGGGCCAGGGCTTGGCCTTCCACGTGCCCTATTACTAAAAGTGAAAGTAGATGGCCTTCAAAACCATTCTGGTTTTAGAAAACATGGTGCTCAGTTTTTGCAACCCTAACTTGGATAGGCTTTCCTCCAGGAACTCGCGCCTGCAGCTACTGTACACGTGCGAGCACTCCTTTCCGAGACTTTGTCTTTTATCTCAAAAGAGTCCTATATCTCTAGTTCCTGGAAAATGTTTCCGATCGAAGTTGATGGCTTCAAACCAACCAGTCCGACCTCTACGACCCTGCAACTCTACTACAGATTTTATTTTATTTTATTATTATTATTTTTTTCTTTCATCCGGTTTGAGAGTTGGGTTTTAGAGCAGAAATATTGAATGGCTTTGGTCTAGGCGTTTCAGAGAGAGAGAGAGAGAAGAAGCAGAAAACTTTCCTCTTTGGGTCAACTTAGGCGAGCCCGAGCCGGTGAGACAAGGAGCAGTGATCGATCCAGATCGGTCCTCCACGCCGTCGCAGACTCACAGGGACGAGATCCATCTGCTCGTGCTGCTCCTCCGTCGCAGATCTCCAAGCCGTAGAATCGAAACAAGATCAGAGTCTGATGTTGATGCTGTCAAGGCATATGATTCTGGATCTGATCACGTCCTCTTTGACGACGTTGAGGCAAACCACCGATGGTAAAGAATCTGGGCCATCACGGGTGTCGACGTTCTTCGTGAACTTGACCTTGGCAAAGCTGCCCCCTTTTTCAGATTTATTTATGTTCTTCAGGAGCGGCACTCGGGGGTCTGAGCCTCCTAGCCGAACTTGTAATGGAAGAAAGAAAGAGAAGAGAGAGGAAGAGTTAGAGTAAAATAAGCTATTCATGCTGATAATAACGTGTTATGAAACTTATGAATTTTATTAATGGATACAACGATATATATAGGAGTACAAAAGAGACTATGCGTTTGACGACTAGTACTATGCGTTTGACGGTTAGTACTATGCATCTGACGGCTAGTACTATGCCTTTGACGGCTAGTACTATGCCTTTGACGGCTAGCTAAAAGTGGTCATACAATACAATTTGAATTTGGTTTCTAACAAAAGATTCTTTTTTATGGGTTGAGCTTTTTCAACCGTTCAACTATTGTTTCTTTTCTGAATTTAAAATTTTTATATACAGTCAGTTTTGTGTATTCCTCTATCTTAAGAACTCAACTAATAAAAAAAAGTCTTTACGATGATACATATACAATTTTCAAGGAAAAACTTTATTTCAGTTGTGCCGTGCAATCCATTCTACCATTAAAGGATCATAAATTTGGTTATTTAAATTTAAAATAATATTCAAAGGTCATCATGTCGAACAGTATTTCTTTTATATTAAATTTACTTAAATTAGTAATAGAAAAAGATGGCATTTAAACAACTCATAATCAAACATTAAACATAATAAATAAATAAATATATAAATAATTTAAGAAAATTTCTATTGTGAATGGGCATGCAACTAGTATCCTAAAAACTTAGTGAATATTATGGTTGGGTGGCGGGCCCCTGCAACCTAATCCGTCAGCCCGATCCACTCCTCCCGCTAGGGGATGGGTGAGCAACTTGCTTGCCTTGGGTGTGGGTGTGGGTGCGGGTGTGAGTGGGTTTCTAACTAAAAAACACACACGTATGACATAAAAGAAATCTTAGATATAAATACACACTTTCGGTCCCCTTTCATTTTTTCCTCCAAGCCTCCAACCCACCATGATCTCCTTTCTCCTTTCGACAAATGAATAAAGCTAGTGTGCCGCCCGGGCGGTACTGCTCGGGAAAAAAAAAATTTTTTTTTTCACTTAGTGATTAAGAAAGTGATTTTAAGTGTATTGGTGTATTTTTTTTTTACTTTATGATTAAGAAAGTGATTAAAAAAATGTAAAATGAAAAAAAAAAAAAAATAACGCTGGGCAGTACGCCCAGCGGTACAACGCAGGCGGCATAATAACCGCACTCTTCGACAAATTCTCTCTCTCTCTTCTCCTCTCAGGCAATCTTCTCCTCCTCTTGTCTTGATGTCTTCTTCCCATGCTCCTCTCCTTTTTTCTTGTCTATTTCTACTGCTATTCTCCTCCTCATCCTCCTCTTCCTTCGTTGTCAGTGCAAGACCTGCGATCATGGTCATGGGTCGCTCAAGTCAGAAAGCCATGACCATGGCCGCTCATCACTCGGCTTTTAGTCTCGGGTGTCTTTGCCTTGCCAAACTCCAAGCCAGTCTTTGCCTTGCATGGATCTAGTGGTTTTTGCACATGGAGAGCAACAACGGTGGCTCTTTCGAGCATAGTTCTAGTATTTTTCCTCGTATGTTTTTTTCTTTGTTGGTTGTAATACGGTGGCTACAATATGTTTTTGGTTTTGATACGGTGGCACTAGAGGCAAGGATCCAGACGATGGATTGAGCCACTTGTTTGCTTATCGAACAAAGGGACTAGAGAGTATAAAGGGGAGGGGACAAGGTGTGTGTGTTTGGGCGTTTTTTTTTTTTTTGGGAGGGGGGATGCTTCATTCTTGATTTGTTAATAATCAAGAATGAAGTGTTAGGCTATGATATTCTCAAAGCCAAACACTTTATTCTTGAAATTAATAATCATGGCATGCTTCTTTAAGATTTGTTATTTTTTTAGGCCTTTATGGTTGAAGTAGGGCTGTAATTGAGCCGAGCCGAGCCGGTTTTTGGCTTGCCGAGCTCGGCTCGATTCAAAATACTCAAGCTCGAGCTCGAGCCCGAGTTCGAGATTTTTGTTAAATCTTTGTTCGAGGTCAACTCGATAAGTTAAAATCTCAACTCGAGCTCGTCCCACAAACGAGTTCGAGTCGAGTCGAGCTCGAGCTTGAGCTTGAATTTTTTTTTTTAATAAGATTTAATAATTAATAAATTAAATAGATAAAAAAAGAATTAATATTAAATTTATATAACTAACAAGTAGAACATCTATTAAATTCTAAAATTTTAAAAAATTTATAAATAATTAATATCTAACTAGTTAATATTTATCCAAAATAACAATATAATATATGCTTACATATATTATTAATACATACACTTAATATGATAACATATATCTATTTCATATATGGTTCTCACATACTAGTATATGAAATTATTAAATTTTATCGATTAATTATTATACAAATTATAAAATATATCTATGAAATATATTCACTATATAGACATAAGTAATTAGAATACATATTATATATTTAATTATAAAAGTGGTATGCGTATATTATTAGCTAATACATATATACATGCATATGTGTATGTATATATTTATCAATATATGAATGAGTTTTAATCGAGTCGACTCGAGCATAAAAGAGCGAGCCTAAATGAAATCGAGTCGAGTTTTGTCGAGTATGTGTCATTTACAAATCGAGTGGGTATCTACTTTCACGAACGAGTTTTTTTTTTTCACGAGTTTAGTTCGATTCAAGTTTAACCGAGTGAGTACGGAGCAGGCTATCGAACAGACTGGTTCATTTACAGCCCTAGCTTGAAATACCTCATCTTGCGTATGTGGGTGGCCCTTCTTGGCTGTTGGGTAGGTCAATTAGCCTACGAGCCATTTAGCCACCCGTAAGCCTTGATATCGCCCATTGAGTCCACTACTCTTTTATGAAGCCCATTTTTACATTTTACATCTCATAATGGCTTCCAACCCGTTTCTCCCATAATTTCTACATCATTTTTCAATCTAAATTAGTTACAAATAAAGTTTATAATTAAAATATTAGAAATTAATTTAAATCTAGTTTCAATCCCTAAATAAAGTTTATAACTAAAAATTATACGAATAACAAATTCACATCACAATTGTTACGAAAAAAAAAAAAAAAAACTTAAAAAACCCAAATGTTGATAACTTCATATTTGTAAAGTCTAAGATGCCACCATAGAAAACCTGGAAAAGAAAAACGAAAACAACTGATGAAAATGAGAATACGGTGTCTCAAAACCGAAGGAAATTCAATTAGGAAAAAGAAGATAAATATTAAATTTATGGAATGTATTAACAAATCATATATGCATGAATATGTGCTCGAAGTAGATTGAGGTTGAGCCATTTTTCACGAATTTGAGTGTACTTCAAAAATATTTTTTTGATAAGAATTACTAAACAATTTAAAGCAAGAAATGAATTAAAAGCAATTACCACTTCCATCCTAATCGTCCTCCTGCTTATAGCCATTTACAACATGTCAAAATCTACCACCTCCCAAATCTCAATCGGCTTGACTTTAATTTAATTCTAAATGCAAATCAAAGTCTCTACTGTGTTACGAAACAATGAACTCTTGCATGGATCCAATACGCATCTCCAGTGCTAAATGTAGACTCTAAGGGCAGGTTCGCGGAGTGAGAAGAAATAAGAATTTTATAAATAGTAGTAAGATAGTTTATGAATAGTAGTGAGATAGTTTGAGTTGAGTATTTTTTAGGTTTTGGAAACGGAGAGAGAAAAAGTTGATTAAAAAATATTATAAAGTTAAAATATTGTAAAAATATTATTTTATAATATTATTTTTGTTTGGAGATTTGAAAAAATTGGAATTATTTTTTTATTTTTTATTTAAAAGTTTGAAAAAGTTGTAATGATTAATTTGAAAATTTTGTATTTCAATTATGTTAGGGCATAAGATGAGATAAAATAAGATCATATGATAATTTTATTTCTCATCATAGGCCCCAAACCTGTCCTAAGACTACTGCAGAAATAGGGAGAACCAAAATACTATGGGTTATCTTTCTGATGATAAGATATTTGATGACCTTATTTTCAACCAATCTAAAATATCAAAATCTTTCACATATCGGTATAATCCGCCGACAAATATCTTTCTAACTACGTTTTTGTCATCTAAAATTTTCTTTTATTCATGTATATCGCCAAACCGCATACACCACATACACTTTCTTATCTTCTCGACATCGGTAGGAAGGGAAGAGGTAGATAATGTAACCTTTGTATTAACCCCCTTAAACAGACGAACTTATCATTAAACCTATTGAGGGCATCCTTAACCCTTAACACAAGTTAATGATCCATTCATCCTTTCCCGCTAGCGCTTTCCTACCCATATACAATTTCATCAATTTTGTAGTGCAGGTCAACAATAATGGCAATATATAGCAAAATGTTGATCTTACTCAAATCTCTCCAATCTTTCACACATTTTATCCAATTACTCATTTACCTGACAATATTAATTTGATATCACATACAAAGAATTAGAAATGGTACACGTGGCATCATAAAAAAGGCTAAAAATTCCAATAAAGACTCAGACATTTTCCTAATCTACATCTTTGGGTCGCCTTGTTCTCCTACTCCTTTCGTCTTCATCAAAGTGATAGAAATATTATATGTTGTCATCTTCTATGGCATCAAAGGCCTTCTATATTGTTCTATCATTTCAAACATAAAAAAAAGTTGAGTTTTATCTTGAAACATCAAGGCATAACATTTTCTTATATTCAAGACTCATAGTATAAACAAAAGTCTTGAATTTCATAAGTCAAGTCAGTGAAGACCTTACAAACCTTACTACATGTCTTACTTTTGCAATCAACTCATGAACATCTTTTAAACTGTCCATTACAATATGATTAAGGGCATATGCACAACACCACATGGAGTATCTACAATCCCAAAATGACGCTACTTTAATTTAACAACTTTCTTGCAAAATGATGCTAAAGAATGTATCTACAATCCCAAACATGGAGTATATTGTTACACTAGTGATTGCACAATCTTAAGTCAAATTTAATTTCATCATAATTAATTTAATATATGTACGGATATTGACGTCTAAATCTTGATATGTAGGTGTAGCACAAGAGTTAACATCGTCCAAGAGTTGGAAAGACTATTGTACCTATCAAGAGAAGACAAGATACCCACAATTAATATACTAAAAAAATTAATATTATATAATTAGCAAAGAAATTAACAATACTATGGTTGATTGAGCAGTAGAAGCTATAAGAAAATCAAGCCCGGGCAAGCTAAGCGAGCCAGCATCTGTGACAACGGTTCTATCTAGGCGTGGCCTATTCTTCTGTTAAAACTTTCAAGACATATAGTTCAAAATATAATTAAAAACACAAATTACAAAAACTACTTGACTTAGCCCTTTGAGTCTTCCTTGCTTTCAACTAATTTACTACCTTCTTAGCCAATAATTATTTCCTCTTAGAAACTGGCCTATCTTACTGCGATCGAGCAGCAACAAAACTTTTTAATTTATCAAACCCCTTTGTCACCCCTAATGACACAGTAGAATGGTTATCACATACTGGTTGGACCTCAACCCACTCCATCTTCAACTTACTTAATTAAGTCACTAACTTCGCACAACCTTCATCTGAGGTTCCTGCAATTGAAGAAATCTCATAAAAAGTCTTGTTCAATTTATTCATTTGGTGTGCGTTTGGATTATAACTCAGATCATTTCGGCTACTTCGGACAAGTGTGTAATCTCGTTTCAAGTCCTTCCTCTACCTATCAAGTATGTATTTTGCTTGCAACTCTTCCTTGTCATGGAGTGTCAAGACAAGGACAACATGTCTACACAAAATGCTCTTGAAAGCAAACATTTGACATGTGTAGCTTGCTTTGCACTCTTCGTCGTTAAACTCCACAACATATTTTGTACTTTTTCTAAACTCATCCATAACTTAGACCAGATCAGCAAAATGAGATGTAAAAATCCCTCCTTCACTTCGAACCATTGATGCGCAACAATAAATCAAACCTCTTAACTCTTTTTGAACTTCTTTAAATTTTGCATTTGTATAAACCACTTGGAATTGCCTCTCAATGCCATAAAAAGTAATGCACAGAATTTGTGTGTGGAATGAACTGAAGTCAACTGCAATTTAATTCTCATTCTTGCGTCTAAGCGCATTATCTTATTAATCTACAAACTGCTTTAAAGTTGTCTTTTAATTTACGTAATCATCAAAGAATGCATTTATACCCTTGCTTCTCTGAGTAGATGACATTCTTGTCCAAAATTCATTCCTGACGTACATTGGCACCCACAAATGACGCTTAGAATATAGCCCCTCAAGCCATTAATGATCATGTAGATCAAGACTATCAAGAAGTTGTAATCAACACTTATCGAAGTCATCACGACTCAACATGCCATAAGCACACCTGTGTGAATAATCCAAAGTTCAGTGGTTGAATTACCCATAATAAGCCACAAGGACATAACACCTCATTCAAGAAATAATCGAGGAAAACAAATACCTGTGTAGCTGATTTTGATTGTACGCTCCAAATTTCTTTGAAACTTTTTTCATTATATTCCATAAGTAAAATCGATATCAAGATTTCAAAAATACTTTTGTAATTGCATTTTGCATAACTTTATCTTGGTTTGTTATTATGTCTTGTGGTGCGCAGCCATTCATGCAGTTAAGCCATGATTCAATAACTAAACAAACGTGTTCATTTCCTTCCCAGAAATCACACCACATCCAAATAGAATTAATTGAATATGATGATTAACTCCTACAAAAGGAGCAAATGGCATTTTGTATGTATTGGTCAAATATGTCGTGTTGAAACTTATTATATCATTGAAAGATTCATACGCAACTTTACTACGGGCATCTGCCCAAAACACATTCCTTAATCTGGTTTTATCATCAATATCCATGACATAAAAGAAACCATTATTTTGCGACTACATATGAGTAAAGTAGTTTTGTAGTGTTTCAGCACCTCCTAACCCAAGCTAAAGTAATCTCACCTCACGAATGTAATTACATGTATCTCTATCTTCAAATGTGAGATTCTCATTTCCTCCTGCCTCAGCGACGCAAGAACTTTAGTTTTTGCTTAATTGAATGCCATAAATATCATTGTATTATAATCTTCTCTTGCTTGACTCATCCAACCTCTTATGACATCTAATATATATTGTTTTTCTAGGACTGAGAGCATGATTGTAGTCAAGGATAACATGGGTCAAACAAAACTCTCCCTCAAAACCTAATATGGTATTGATCTTTGCCTTGCACCCATTATATTCCATTGGCCTTGGTTTAAGAATATTCGACGTTGTACTCACAAACGTGCCTTGATGTACACAAGCAAAGGTGAAATACCTTATTTTCCCATCATCTTCGAGTTTAAAACTTCGCTTTGTCACTCCGAACCTAACTTACTTTGCCTATCTTGTGTAGTATGCCCTTATTTCCTCAACTGATGAAAATGACATTCTTGCCCTTGGCTCTTCAACAATATCCTTATTTCCATCATTTTGTTCCATCCCTACATAGACATAACATAACAAATAAAGACAAAAAAAAAAAAAAAAAAATTAATAACCCTGCAAAGAAAAAAAAGAAGATCAATGAAGCATGTAAAAAAAGTCAATGATATATCAAATACAGCATACACACATCACACATCCAATGAATTTTTATATATATCATCATTGAATTTCACAGGAGGCAAATTTGAAGTTATGAATTTATCATTTGTATTAATTTTTATTTAATTTTAATTATGAGTCAAAACATCTGATACATTGTGCAAAGTTAAAAAAGGTCATATTTAATTTTGTTTGGGTTTATTTGTAAGTTAAATGTGATCCCCGTATTTGCGTTTATTTTTATTGAAATATTATTTTATTTAATTTAAATATTGGCTCTTTTGTTTTAAATTTAACGCATTTCTTGTTGGATTTATTTTATGATTTTTAAGTTGTGAGATTTAAATAATGAATTTTCTTGATATTAGTAATTATTTCACATTTAAATTACTCTCTAGCTTGAATTGTTTTATTGTTGAGGTTTAACTATTTTATTTTATTAATATTGAGTTGTAGTGTTTTTATTTAGCTTTTATTTATTTTATTGTGATCTTTATTTTAAATTAGTTTATTGTTGGATTTTATTATTTTATTTTATTCTACTAAGTCACTGCGTTTAAATTATTTGATTTAAATTGTCGTTTTAAAATCTATTTCGTTAGATTTGTTTCAAAACTCAGATTAAAAATACTGGAGCTCATTTTCTTTTCCTTCCTTTTTCTTTTCCCCTTTTTCCTTTTTCTTTCTCTTCTTTCTATTTCTTTTTTCTATTTCTTTCCTTTTCTTCTTTTCTTTCCTCTTCTTTTTCCCTGCCTTCCCCGTGTGCCAACCCCCCCTCCTCTCTTCACTCCCGTGCGTCTCTCTCTCACTACCATCGGTGCCGCCGTGCACCACCATCTGGCGTCACTACCCAGCCAACTGTCTTCCTCACTCATCGGCGACCTCCCCTGCACCGGCCACCACCCCCACACCCCACCCTCTCTCTCCTAGCCGTGTAGGGCTAGAAATGGCCATGACTAGGCCGTCGTGCGCCACCACCACCACCACAGCTTCCCCTCCCGCTAGCCAACATCCTTCACCAAGCACAGCCCCTAACTCACCGCCGTTGGCCACCACGAAGCCCACCAAGACCCACGGCTTTTCCTCCGTTCCGCCGCTGTGCGTCACCATGCCACCTCATCGCCACCACCAAAGGCTTCCCCATCCACTAGTGACCTCTCCTGTCCAATCTCATGCCCCACCCTAACCTATAGCCACCACACTCTCCCCCACTCTCCCATGGCTTCTTTTCCTTAAAGTTGGCTAATCTCCGCCGTGCGCCGCTACCCATTGCCACCAACCACCACCATGAACTCCATTGACCTTCATGAGCCCCTCCATGGCCAACCCAAGCCTCCCGTAACTCTTCTTCGAAATTACCACTTTGTGACCCACGGCCACAGTGCATTTTGCACTGTGACGTTGCCTTTTCGCCACCTTCTATAGCTCATCAATCCTCTGAAAATTATTTTATAACGCTGTAAGTATTTTTCGACCAACTCTTGTGATTTAAATATATTTATGCTTTAAAAATTGTTCTTTGATTGGTTGTTGTGCCGGACTGAGTCCGAGGAGTTTAGGAGTCAGTTGGAATAGAGGAAGGAATTGTTTGTTGGATTTGATGATACTGGGTTTTGTTGGATATTTTGTGACTTGTCACATGCATTGCATGGTGCACACATGTTCATGTTTGTAAAATGAAAACTAGAATTTTTGCATAGTGCATGCATGTTCATGTGTTGGAAGATAGAAACTAGGTTTTTGTGTAAAAGTGAATTTTTGGGTGCGTGTGTGTCACAACCCCAAGTCGAGATGAGGCATTGTCTCGATGGAGCTCCTTTGGTAACTCAGGAGTGTAATATACTGAGTAACGTCCCTTGGATTGTCGCTGGGCGACAACGGGATCGGACGGGATGGTAACACTCTCGTGCCAATTTCGTGGCCCCATTACTGGCTAAGGCTAGAGGATGTTTGGTTACGAACGCGCTGGGCTTGAAACTGGGCATCGCTTATTACAAAGTCACAGGTATGGTCGTTACCCATGGTGTAACAAAGGGAGTCAGGGTGTGCGGATGGCCCTTAGGGGAGGCCATGGTGCATAGGGATTAAAATTGGTTAATGGATTTGATAACAGATATTAGGCCATCTTCCAGGAAAATGGCGAGATTGGACTTATGGAATTTCTATTGGGTCATTTTCTGGGAAAATGACGGGACTGTTTTATTGGATTGGATTTTTGGGCCAAATGAGATTTTTGGCGTGCGTTGAAAATTATTCTTTTCGGATAAAGGATGATTTTTGGAGTCTCAGGCATATGGTATCATGTTCATGCATTTTGTTTGGCATGAATGTATTTTTATCTCGGTGTTTGTTTGGATGATTACTTACTTACGGTACCGCTATTTGGTGTTGTAGATTTTGTTGCAAATGAGGAAGTAGAGCCTGAGGATGTGGTTTTATCGAAAAGGTGATTGGGGATCACTTTCTTGGAGGTTGGGATTGGTGTCTTGCTTTGGTTATTAAGTTTTGGTTTGTTTATGTTTTCATTGGATATCTGTATAACTTTTAAAGGCTTTTATTTTAGAAAATTTGTATTTAAACAAAATCCTAGTACTTAGTCAAGTGACCTTATTTATTCCGCTGCGTTATTTTTGTTATACACTTGTTACTTGTACACACACTTGACACTTATCGATGGGATGCGTGACCCGTGTTGTCATTATTCCGACGCCTCGATCTTCACGTGTCCGTACGTGAAAGTTGGGGGCATCACATTAAATACACATACTTGGTTTTCGAGAAAAATATGCTTGTAAGCATAATTATCATATTATTTAATCAAGATATGTATTAAAGTTAACTCTGCTTAGTTTCAATTGTTTTAACTCTAATTATGGGTCATAACATTTGGTTCATTGTGCAAAATTAAAAAAGTCATATTTAACTTTGTTTGGTTTTACTTGTAAGATAAATACACGTACTTGATTTTCGAGAAAAATATGTATTAAAAAATATGCTTATAAGTTAACTAATATGATATTATTTAATCAAGATATGTATTAAAGTTAACTCTGCTTGATTTCACTTATTTTAACTCAAATTTTGGGTCAAAACATCTGGTTTATTGTGCAAAATTAAAAAAGTCCTATTTCGCTTTGTTTGGTTTTACTTGTAAGTTAAATACACATGATTTTCGAGAAAAATATGTATTAAAAAATATGCTTATAAGTTAACTAATATGCTTGTAAGCATAATTATCATATCATTTAATTAGGATATGTATGTTAACTTTGTTTAGTTTCACTTGTACTTACATAAAAAAGTCCTATTTAACTTACAAGTGAACCATATGTGCATTTTTTGACTCATACTTAATTTAACATTTGTATTAATTTTGGTTTAACTTTAATTATGCTTGTATTTTCTTATATAACATTCACTTGTACTGGTAGAAAATACACATATGAAAATATTCAACTGATTTACGCAAGCAAAAATAAGAATGACAATAATAAATTAAATTTACTTTTGAATATTCATTTGATTACACAAGCAAAAATGATTAAATCAAATTTACTTGCTAAGAAATTAAATTAAATTTACACATGTGGCAAATACACCAGAAAGATCATTGTGAATATTCAACTTATTACAAAAGCAAATTCTAACTATCACATTCATGCCCAAAAGTCACAGTTTCAAGCAAATGGTAAATGCTTAAATGATCGAGGAGTAAGCGATAGTTAGTAATTCCAATTTTATTGGAGGAACCAACTGATTACAAAAGGCATGATGGAGGTGAGACAGTTATCCTCACCGCAAGCATTGCGTCGCGGAGGTGGGCTCGAGAATTGGGCTTGTCGTTTGAGCTTTAGGGGTGGGCTCGACATGTCTGGGCTCTAGAGATGGGTTTGGGGTTGGGCTTGACATCGTCTGGGCTCGATGGTGGCAATCCACAAAAAACAAATGGAAATGAACATGAATGCAAGGAGAGAGAGAGAGAGAGAGAGAGAGAGA
>QGSO01039978.1:0-10369 GCA_011037825.1 Carya cathayensis | reverse complement strand
ATATGCTTGTAATTATATTTATACTTTTGCTTGAAAAACTAACGCACGTTCTCAAGGGGAATTAAGTATTAATACAGGTTTCAGGTTCTATCAAGTATTTGTCATCATCAAAAAGGGAGAGATTGTTGAATCAAAGGTTTTAAGTTTCGTGTAATGATATATCTATACATGGATTTTGATAATAACAAATGAATTCAAAGAATAAAGGAGTTTCAAGCTCAAGTTGTCTACACAAAGGAGTCAAGCACATCAAGGAACCAAGCATGAGTAAGAAGGGAATAAGTTCACATTAAAATCATAGAGTAATGTTATAAATATCTTAAAAATTTGAAATTAGGATTAAGGCTCAAAATTAATATTTTATCATAAAACATTAAAATACATTTTCACCATGTGCATGAATATTTTGAAAATTGTATTTGAAAATTTTGAAAGATGATTGATTGTCATATTTCACATGTGCATGACATGATTAAATGTTTGAATTTTGAAAATATTAAAGATGATTGATTGTCATCTTTTACATGTGCATGCTTTATTTGAATATTTTTAAAAGTGATTTATGCTCTTTTTGACTTATGTAAAAAGTAGATGATTTTGTTTGAAAATTTTGAAAATATTCAAGATGATTGATTGTCATTTTTTACATGTGCATGCTTTATTTGAATATTTTCAAAAGTGATTGATACTTTTTTTTGACTTATACAAAAAATAGATGATTTTGTTTGAAAATTTTGAAAAGTAAAGTGTGCTCCTTTTGTTATATGCAAAAAGTAAAAAGATTAGGTTTGAAATTTTTGAAAAGTGAATGATGTTGTCTTTGACATATGAATCTTTTTAAATTTGAATATGAAGTCTCATATGCCTATAAATAGATCATTTGAGAGCTTCACATTTACAGCACCAAGAGCATACAACATTCATTCAAAACTTGCATTCTCTCTTCTCTAAGCATTGAGCCTTAACCCTTATTCATTTTGAGAGAAATAGTTTGCGCTGTATTGTTCTTATTTCACTCATTGATGAATGTTTTCTGATAACCTGTCTACTATCAGCTCTTATATCAGTAAAAGGATGTGTATAACCCCTGTACATGTAGAAAGTGTTCTACACAGGGAATAATTGAATTACCACGTGTAAGGTGATTGCAAGTGTAGAGGTTGTTCTACACGGATCCTTTGTAGCGATGCTGTTAAAAGGTGTAGTAGGTTTCTATTTCCACCTGAAAGAGGTTGAATAATGAATTTGAGGATCCTCAAGGAGTAGTTTGAGGCGAGGACGTAGGCAATGGGGCCGAACTTCGTTAACATACTGAGTTTGTTTCTCTCTTACCCTTACTCTTTATATTTATTGTTGCTTCGTATTTTGTTTATATTTTATATTGTGTATTCGATTTATAATTGTTAATTTTTAAATACAACTCAATTCACCCCTCTTGTGTTAGTCATCTAGGCAACGCAATAAAGTATATTTCAATTCTGGTGGGGGTTTTGTTTCACGGGTTTGTTGTTTTGAAACCCAGATGAAAGTTGGGGTTTTTGGGGCTGTGAGTTGAAGAAGCTTGCGCATTTACGCGTTTGGAAGAGTTGTATTTTAGTTGTTGCAGGTCTGCTGATTTATAGTATTTAAAAAAAAAGAGAATTTATAAATTATTATTAATTTTGATAGGTTGCAGAAGGAGGATAGGATCAAGAGGTGAGCACAACAAATATCGGTATTTGGGGCTTGAGAAAACAATGGCCAGACTCATAAACAAACTTAAAAGAGATTCTTTTTTCCCTGGTTTTCTTTACAACCAAACAAAAGGGTATAGATTTCTTGGTACTAATTCGTGTTTCTGCATCTATTGTTTAAATTGATTTGATAAGAGCAAAAACTAGATGTGTTATGATATTTGCTGCTTATATTAAGAATCTAAGAAATTCTCTCAGATAAAGGAAGAAATGTTGGTGGATTCCTTGGAGAGCTTAAAATGATGTTATTTTTGTTCATTCTTGAGTTATGACATTTATACGTATTTGCTTTGGTTTGGTCGTTACCATGCCAATCTAAGCAATTAGAGATTTATTTTCCAGCTTTTTATCTTCTTATACTAGTCTTATTGGGGTACGTAGGGCGTTTGTTTTTGCTACAATTTATGATGTGCTAAAAGTTGAAGAATTTTTTTCATTTTTAAAGTTAGGGAATTAAGCCCTCAAATTCATGCATGGGAAAGGAAAAAATATTATTTTTGTATAGTTGCAAGCATGGAAATTAGGCTTTCTATACACGAGCCAGATGCCAAAAGGTGGTAGCTGCACCCTTAAATTTCTTCCATTTTATCATTCAAGCAGACTTTTTATTAAAAAAAAAAGTAATTCACTTTTACAGCTATATACTAATTTGTTTGATGATTCCATACTCGAGTAATTTATTTAAGTTTGACATTATCATCATGAGACTTGCCTTTAGTTATCATGCATTAAATCAACTTTTAGACTTTGATTTACCTTCCTACTAAGTTCTCTCTCTCATCCAAAATCCTCTTGTAAGTTATTATGCACGTGGTAATGAAATATTATTTGTGTTGTTTTAGGTGTGATCATATTGATGCGATGTAATTCCATTGAGATAGGTGCTTAATTTGGACAATATATGAAAATTTTAATTATTAGTGTGCTGGTCAATTATTAGTGTGTGATGTTATTGACTGGACTCGGACTTATTTTTTGGCAGCATCGTGTGACTGGACCGACAATAGCTAATTTTTTGGCAGCTTCTTGTGACTGGACTCAGGACTTATTTTTTGGTAGCTTGTGTACATGCCAGTTTCCAAACATTTTGTGGAGACCCTATTTGTGGACATAAATATTGGTAGTTTGTATAGATAAACATTGTAGATTGTGTAGATGCTGTTTGTGTCCAGTTGTTTATATAAATGTTGTGGATTATGTCCAGGTGTATGTGTGTAGGTGGTTTTGTGTCCAATTGTGTATGAATTTTGTGTATGGGCGGTGTGCTGTGGAGATGTATAGCTTGTGATTCCAAAACAGGAAATGGGAGTACATGTTGTATAGCTTACCATACAAAACTTGTAAATGAAATCAATCATGCTTCAATGTCATGTCAGCTAATTTGTTTCTGTGCTTGCGTGAGATTGAGAAAAAAGCTATATAGCTTGTGTAGATTTTTATTGCACTTATCTTGGGTGTATAATAGATTGTACTTATGAAGAATGTAATAGATAAGCACAAAAGTGACCAAAACAATTTGAGAAAAAATCCATATAGCCTAGCAGATACCGAAAAGTGACAAAAAACTCTATATTTTTCATAGCCTCCACAATTCAAGGGGGAGTGCCATTACAGTTGATTCATACAAAAGAAATCAAGAAAATATTGTAAATGCCCTACAGTTTATATGAACCAAGCATAAACTATTACAATTGATATAATATTCGTGCATTTCTATTCTCAACCCTCCACAAATTTTGTTTGACCTCAACCTTTGTCTCTCTTTTAGTTTATCTTCAACTTGATCTCTGGATATGGTACCTTCATAAAGAGTTTCCTACAAAGATGGGGAGAAAGTGAGAAAGAGAGAGCAAAGAAAAGAAACAATTGATTTCTTAGCATTTGACATAGTAGAATTTTTTTTTTATTAAGGAATGTATTTGAACACCTGGTAGAGAAAATGTTGAAGTTTAGCAAAGTACTCTTTCATTACCCCTTTGGCTCCATCAAAATATTCCTGTTGGGGTTTCATTTCTTAGCCCACCAGGCCATATTGTAGTGTAGTTTATTCCGGATTTCCTGATATATTGTTGAGCTTGAAGCTTTGCAACTAATGTAAGTCCAAAAACATTGAGACAGATGTAAGCTGGATTAAGTATCTGTCCCATGTAGCTCCATTCACGAAAAGGGAACTGATAAGTATGAATCTGTTGACACCTAGTTTACGACATGCTTCAAAAAGGTTTATAGTGCCAAAATTATCAACCTGAAACATCATATTTTTTAGACAATAACACTAATAATACTAAAGAGCACCAGAAAAGAAACATGGCATATGCAACACAAGGACCATCAAATAGCAAGGACAATAATACTCTACTATACGACTTCTTCTTTTTTCTTTTTTAATTTATTACGCAAGTCATGGACAAACAAAAAAAATAGAGTAAATTTAATGAACAAATGTGGACATTATCGCTCACATTGTAACACTCTTCACGACAGTAAATTTAACATTGGGGAACTGGCACACTATAACTTGTACACCCAAATAATGCAAAGATGCACTAGTTTGAGGAAAGATTACAAGAATGAATTGAAGACATTTCTAAAAACATAAACCTTGCTCAAGTAGACGATCATAGAATTTTATCTCTTTAAGGTGTCCTAAACATATAGAGCTTAGAGAATCTCAACAAATGCCAAGCAATAACAATTTACTTGAATTGAGTTAATATCGGACAAATAAGTACGTACAAAAGATTATATGAGTGTGAAGATATATAAGTAAATGGAAAAAGTTTTAGACTTGTGACTACCAAGTGCAAGAAAAGCAAAAGCCTACCAATGCAGTGGTCAAGAATAATTTGACTTCCAAGTTGAAGGCAACAAAGGACAAGTGAAAGGTCCATAAGAGGCAGGAAATGTGTAGTAAGCAAGGATTTAATAGAGGATATACTTCGAGATAAAGCTGACAAGAAAATAAAACACCAACAAATAGAAGTTATTGGGTCTCAAGGTTTTGCTGAGTTGGTGTGTAACAACCTAGGGAAACACTAGCCACATATGCGCTATAACCCCAAAAAGACTAGTCAATTTGAAGCTTCCCTATAATCACTTACACACAATCAGACACTATAATCATCATCCTCACATATCATCCCTGCACTCGATCAACAAACACAATATCCATTTGGTGAAGTAATCATTCTATCAAACACAATATGGGCAAAAAAAAAAAAAAAACTAGAATCACTCAAAAATTAACACAAAACCAAGAAAAAAAAAATTAAACACAATTAGACTACAATCAGTTGTCACAAAAAAAATCCAATGTATAAAAATCAATCCAAACCAAAGTAATTAGCTTACCCTGTCACTGTAATGGGTTATAACTACAAAGGTGGGATGATGCAGGCACGGTTCCTTTATCGCAAATCTGGATGTACAGAGAGAGATGAGAGGAACCAAGACAAAGAGGAGCACGATGAGGGGAATGTTGTTTTAGTGGAGAGAAATTTTATCACAAGGAGATGAAGAATGAGAAATTTCATTGATGACTCCATTACATTGCTTGACCTGGACAGGCTTGGGCGAGGAGAGGCAAGAGAAGGGCTTGAGCTCTTCGACGAGAAGAGGCAAGAGAGGGGGCTTGAGCTTTGACAAGAGGGGCAACTGAAGTTGAGACGTCGGGTGCCAAAGTGGGTGGAACTATAACTCGAGTTAATCCCCGGACCCGGTTCTCCACGTCAGGTGTGCGGTGTAGAGTAAGTGGACCGGATGCTAAGTATATTTTCCCTCTTCCCCTTGAATAAATATTAGGAGCAGCCTCTGTTTGGGAACACCTGATAACACACCCTACGTGGCACATTGTAAATGACGAAATAGTCCCTAGCTGCCCCTAGCTGCACATTTCCTTCATTTTCATTTCATTAACCTGTTTTGAATTCTCTGAACAGAGCTCAAGCCTCCCCCAACCCTGAGTCCGTATCGTGTCTACACTCTCCCCCCACCAGCACCTCCTCATCGTTTCGTGTGCACTCTCAGCCCAGTCCCACTCTCCCCCCACTCCTCACCCTTGCATTCTCTCCCCCAATATTTACTCCGCCCAGCACCTCCGTAGCTATCGACCCTCCATCTACCCAGCACCCCCTCCATTCTTTCTGTTGAAGAGATCCACATGCCATGAGCTAAGAAAGGTATCAAATAAAATGCTTTCTACGTATGAAGTTCTAGGGTTATCTTATATGAAAATCTAGGGTTTGATTGTATGATAGCTTATGTTTAATATTGCTTTCATTGTTACCATATAAAGGAGATAAGTTTCAAGTAAGGAATGTAAGTTCTGCAAATCTAGTTTCACTTCCAGATTAGTGCAAAGCTGTTGCTGGCACTATAATATATTAGTACTAGTCCTTGTATAGGCAACCGAGGGTTGTCAATTTGAAGTTTATTTCCTGCTAATTAAGAAACATTTAATTAAGATGTTATCCCCTTGCTGTGTACAAAAGCATTCCAATCTCCTCCCATTTACAACAACAGGAAAGTAATGGCTCTTTACACATCATATCCAGCTTCCTGTCCCATTATAAGATGCTCTTTTCCTTCCAATAGAGCTCGTTATATTTATGTGTTTGAATGTATTTCTTTTTGGTGGCTTTTGTGAACTCAGTATTTTTCTGAGATTATTTCAAGCAATTTTGGCAAATGAGAGCCCTAGAATAGGATGTTGAACTATTTTGTATTGAATTAGAAGTTTGGCATCAATTTCCTATGGTCTTTTTCCCCAAATGTATGGTACACCTCTGATTTGGAAACATCCATATGCAGTTGGGTGAACGGTTCTGTTTTTAATACATATTGACTATTTGTTGCAACCTATCCTTAAATCTTTGATAATTAGAACATTTGGTGGCTAATGCTTCCATGTGTGTCAATTGACTCCATTATATTCTTGACATGCTTGGTAACATGGGTATTCTTTTCCTATTTCATCAATTTTATTTCTTTCTACAGAACCCAGGTTTTGACTTTTCACAAGCACAAATTTTCTTTGATTTTTCAGAATCAGTCATGTCACCATCTCAATCATCATCTTTACTTAATGATTTTGTCATGGAATCTCCAACTTGTTGGTGTGGTTTGAAAACACCACTAAAGACATCCCACACGTCGAAAAATCCTGGAAGGAGATTTTTCGCTTGCCCAAACTATAAAACGGTAAAAGCAATTTGATGCTTTGTTTTGTTTTGCCTAATGATTTGCTGCTTGGGGTGTATTTTATCATATTAATTGGGAATTAATACTCTGTTTAGGGTGAAGCAAGGTGTAAATTTTTTGTATGGGCTGATATACTTCATTTGCTAGACGAAAATTTTCATGCCCGTGAGAATAAGGCGACAAATATTACGTGGAATGATGTATTACAACGCGAGTATGCCGTTTGGAAAATGGAAGATAAAGTGAGAGAGATAGCGAGGAATCTAAAAAAGCAAAAGCGAAAACTTTTGTGTTTGTACTGGATTCTGACATTTGTGATAGTGTTTTTTTGGTTCAGATAAATTCTATGTAAAGTACGGTGTATGGATTAGATGGGTTTTGCATGGTTCTTTTGAAAGTGCACATGGTTTGAACCAAGACCATGTATGTAAATTGTATGGTGTTAACCTCACCGTGTAAAGAAGAACTTTTGTGCAATTAAATTGACTTTGTAGACTTTAGCAAAGTGTTATTTAGTGACATTGCTCAAAATTCGGATGTTATTAATTTTCAATCAGTTTTTATGCACTTCAAGTATTGTTTTTGGCATTTTCTGGTCCTCGTCTGGTAATAAGGGGAAGGTGGATTTATGTTTTTGGAGAAGGTGGATTTATCCCAAGTATATAACAGAATAACTAGCAGCATTTTTTACTCATTTGATTGATTATTGTGCCGCTGCATTTATCAAGTTCAATGGCGAAATTGTTTTGGTCATATTATAGCATCCTGATGGCACTTCAAGTTTTACCTTTAATTGTATATATATGCGGTCCCACTTTCTATTTGTGGATATGGTAGAATTGAATTTAATAAATGTAGATAAAAAGTCAATGTTAAAATGATAAGTCATTCAACATATTGGACTGTACAAGAACAGCCATCAAGTAGTCTCAAAATTCCTACTATACAAATTCAGATTTTAATAGATAACATGAATGGATATTGGATTGTACAAGACCCAACCATCAAGTAGTCTTAATATTCCATATATACAAATTCTAATTTTAATACATAACATGAATGGATATTGGACTGTACAAGAAATTCATACAATTAGCCTTAAAATGAAATATATACAAATTCCTATCTAGGCACATAACATGAATAGACATTATATGAGCCATTCAAAATCTCTGCAAAAAGATTTACATCTTCAGTTCAGTGCAGCCTCCTCAAACTGAGATCAACATAGTGACAACACATAAATCTTGGCTATTCCTAGGCAACAAGAGAAGCTTCTGATTGAATCCAATCAAAAATTTCAATTCCCAAAAAATTCTTTGTGTTTATCTGTGGTAAAAAATGGAGACAAAACTCAAAAATACAGTCAATTATTATTTAACATCAACCCAACAACAATTTCTCTAAGAGCATAATACAGTCAATTATTATTTAACATCAACATAACAACAATTGGGTATTACAATTTTTTTTTCTAAGAATACTACCTCAACATGATAAAAAGTCAGCAAGTAGATATATAGAGATGAAGGCATGCACGTGTGGTTTGGAACCCAACTCAAAGAACTCTCAGAACCCAACTCAACTAATGGCAATAAGTTTGACAACTGGAACTATTTACCAATTATTGGTTGATTTCAACAAGGGCAGCAGAACATTTCCAAAACACATGTCTATGACATCCAAGCCTCCATCTTTGGGAGTCATAATAAGCTCCTCCCTCATCTACACCAACACCCATTTCACAAAAACACCAAAGTCTCACAAAATCAATGTTTACAACCTGTCGGAGATTGAAAAGCCATCAAGTATTATATAAAAATTGTTAAATATAATAAAGATCTAAATGAACAAAATAATAGAAAGAGTCGTTACTGGAGCCCTTCTCAAAAATCAACTTGGTTGAGGTTGAGACCCCGGGCTCTCACCCAATTCACTTTCATCTACCAAGAGTTTCCTGCAAGTCTAAGTTCTAGGAAAAAACAAAACATATATTAGAATTAGAACTACTAAATATCAAGTACGCCATAAGTTTCGACAATTACTACCTCTTTTTTTTCTCTTTGTTGCCATTTTCTCCACTGGTGGAACCTTTCTCTTATTTGGAGGTCTCCCTTTCCCTCGAACGACGTTAGGGCTTAAAATCTTTTTACCCTTATCCAAGACCATCGTTGGATTGGCCATCGTTGATTGGAATGTCGACTCACATGTTTTATCAAACTCATCAACATGGTGCAGAAATGCATGGACTTTGTCATTGTTTGAGGATATTTTGGCTGCTAATTTCGAACATCTTTGGATCATAAGCTCGTAATTACGAGTGTCTAATCTACCCTGCACGTCATCATAACTACTTCTGATTAATGTGTAATGCCTCTTTAAGTCCTTTCTCGATCGATCTAGGAAATATACATCTGGCAGCACATTAATATTTTTCAACTGACAAACTTTAAGTGCATGTCTACATATAATCTCCCTCATCTCAAACAATCCACAATTGCATTTTACCTCACACTCATCTTCGTTATAGTAAACTAAGTAATGAACTCTTTTGGTTTACTCATCAAACGATATTTCATCCAATACATCAAATGTTAAAATGCACTCTTGTGTGCTTACCAACCAACAAGTACAACACATTAGGCCCATCAACTCTCTTTGGACCTCCTTAGACTTTGCATTTGTATAGACTTTTTGAAACTACTTCTCAATGTTGAAAGGGGAGATGTAGGGGATAGTTTGGTTGCTAGAATTGAAATCAGCCATTGTCTCGACCTCCACTTTCTTTCTAAAAGCATTATTGAATTGGTTGACAAATTCCTTCAATGTCGTCCTAGCATGGGCATACCTTTCAAAAAATGCATTCATATTACATTGTGCTCATACCAGTCCACAATACACTGTTGAGGAAAACTGGAACCCAAAAGGACCTTTCCTCATATAAGGACTGAAGCCAATTGTTGCCGAGCAAATCATACTTTGCAAGTAGTTGACCCTAGCTCTCCTCAAATTTTGTGGTGGTCTGTGAATCATATAATGCAGACTGAATGTCAGTCTTCAACCCATAGTTGAATTTGGCGTGCGCATTATATGTCATAAACAATATCTATGGCGAGTTTCAAGGAATACAGTAGCAATCGCATTCTTCATCGCTCGATCTTGGTCAGTTATGATAGCTTTGGGCGCCATACTCTTCATGCAGTCCAACCACATTCGAAACAACCAAACAAAACTATGTGTGTCCTCGCTTGATAGCAATCTTGTCCCGAATAGTATGGACTGGCCATGATGGTTAACACCAACAAATGGATCAAAAGGCATACCGTACCTATTTGTTAGGTACGTTGTATCGAAGGATACAACGTCTCCAAAATATTCATAGGCGGCTCGACTCCGTGCATCAGCCCAAAACACATTCCGTAGCCTTCCTTCATCAT
>QGSO01039890.1:0-12371 GCA_011037825.1 Carya cathayensis | reverse complement strand
TGAACGGACATTTGAAGCGTCGAGACATGCAACACAAGGTTACCTGCCCCCGTTCATGACATATAAGATGCAATGTTCCTAACATGCATCTAGCATTATGCAATATTCGCAGCGGATAATCTTTTTCTTTAGCAATACTATGCACCAAACTAAATATATCCCAAATACTTGAAATATAATTCATACATAAAGGCATACTAAAAAGCCGTGATCATCACACTAGTCCAAAATGGTTGTGATCAAAAGAATACTTGAGATACAACTCCAAAAGTACAAGTATTAACCTAAGTTAAATACTATACCATCATCAACATCGCACCGTGGCCTAGTCGACCGTATTCAGTTGGTCAGATTCCAATTCTCCTTTGGGTCCTGTAACAAGATCTACCATTCGGGGGAATGGTAGTTGGGACTACCACAGTGAGATTTGATTACAAATCTCAGTAAGTTAACATAAAACTCACACACAGGTTAAAAATGCATGCATGGCAGTAAAAGCATAAATGCATAATTATAGTCATACATAAACATAGTATAACTTGACATATAGCATGACTTAACCAGAACTTAAGCGTGAACTAAACTTGACTTAACATGGCATGAACTTAAGCTTAAAACATAACATGAACATGAACGTGAAACATAACATGGACATGAACATAACATAACATGAACGTGAGCTTGAACATATCATAAACGTGAACATAACATAATAAGAACGTGAACTTGGAACATAACATGAACATGAACATAACATGTACGTGAGCATAATATAACATGAACTTAATCTAAAACTTGACTTAACATAAACTTGGAATATTATTCAATTGTCTTGATTAATAACGTGCGTTAATACGTACTCCACAGTTGTTGTGGCCCCACGTATTCAAGTAACATAAAACATAATACGTACTCCACAGTTGTTGTGGCCCCACGTATTCTACATGTCACAATTGCTGTGTCTCATGTAGTGTATGCTCCACAGTTGTTGTGGCCCCATACTTCATGTAACATAAAATATAATACGTACTCCACAGTTGTTGTGGCCCCACGTATTCTACATGTCACAATTGCTGTGTCTCATGTAGTGTATGCTCCACAGTTGTTGTGGCCCCATACTTCATGTAACATAAAATATAATACGTACTCCACAGTTGTTGTGGCCCCACGCATTATAAGTAACATAGAATATAATACGTACTCCACAGTTGTTGTGGCCCCACTTATTCAAGTAACATAAAACATAATACGTACTCCACAGTTGTTGTGGCCCCACGTATTCTACATGTCACAATTGCTGTGTCTCATGTAGTGTATGCTCCACAGTTGTTGTGGCCCCATACTTCATGCTCCACAGTTGTTGTGGCCCCATGAATACACATAACATAAAATATAATACGTACTTCACAGTTGTTGTGGCCCCACGTATTCTACATGTCACAATTGCTGTGTCTCATGTAGTGTATGCTCCACAGTTGTTGTGGCCCCATACTTCATGTAACATAAAATATAATACGTACTCCACAGTTGTTGTGGCCCCACGCATTATAAGTAACATAAATATAATACGTACTCCACAGTTGTTGTGGCCCCACGCATTATAAGTAACATAAATATAATACGTACTCCACAGTTGTTGTGGCCCCACGCATTATAAGTAACATAAGATATAATACGTACTCCACAGTTGTTGTGGCCCCACGCATTATAAGTAACATAAGATATAATACGTACTCCACAGTTGTTGTGGCCCCACGCATTATAAGTAACATAAAATATAATACGTACTCCACAGTTGTTGTGGCCCCACGCATTATAAGTAACATAAATATAATACGTACTCCACAGTTGTTGTGGCCCCACGCATTATAAGTAACATAATATAATACGTACTCCACAGTTGTTGTGGCCCCACGCATTATACGTAACATAAAATATAATACGTACTCCACAGTTGTTGTGGCCCCACGCATTATACGTAACATAAAATATAATACGTACTCCACAGTTGTTGTGGCCCCACGCATTATAAGTAACATAAATATAATACGTACTCCACAGTTGTTGTGGCCCCACGCATTATACGTAACATAAAATATAATACGTACTCCACAGTTGTTGTGGCCCCACGCATTATAAGTAACATAAATATAATACGTACTCCACAGTTGTTGTGGCCCCACGCATTATAAGTAACATAAGATATAATACGTACTCCACAGTTGTTGTGGCCCCACGCATTATAAGTAACATAAGATATAATACGTACTCCACAGTTGTTGTGGCCCCACGCATTATAAGTAACATAAATATAATACGTACTCCACAGTTGTTGTGGCCCCACGCATTATAAGTAACATAAAATATAATACGTACTCCACAGTTGTTGTGGCCCCACGCATTATAAGTAACATAAATATAATACGTACTCCACAGTTGTTGTGGCCCCACGCATTATAAGTAACATAAATATAATACGTACTCCACAGTTGTTGTGGCCCCACGCATTATACGTAACATAAAATATAATACGTACTCCACAGTTGTTGTGGCCCCACGCATTATACGTAACATAAAATATAATACGTACTCCACAGTTGTTGTGGCCCCACGCATTATAAGTAACATAAATATAATACGTACTCCACAGTTGTTGTGGCCCCACGCATTATAAGTAACATAAGATATAATACGTACTCCACAGTTGTTGTGGCCCCACGCATTATAAGTAACATAAATATAATACGTACTCCACAGTTGTTGTGGCCCCACGCATTATTATAACATAACATGTCTTATCTTTCTTAATGCATGTAATATTATTTAATATCATATACTTTTCTAACATGGCGTATACTTGTAAATGGCATAATATGATTTAATCATAAACATTTCATGGCATACATGTATCATATGGCATACTTAACATGGCATACTTATAACATACATCATTGTATGGCAGAAAAGATTATTTAACAGATAATTATTCATGAGAGATTAAATCATACGTAACAGATAAACATGTAATGACATAGCATGACATGGCATATACGATAACATACATACATAAATTGTAGTTCCCTTACCCATCACACATACACAATAAACTGATAGTAAGTTAGAGGCTAACTTACCTCGATCGTCGCGTTCTATGAGAATAGAGTGCGAAACACGAGGAACTGCACAACAGCTGGAAGAGGAACACTCAAGTCCTTAAGATTTTCAATTCTGAACTCAATTGCCATATTGTGAGCACTTGCAACACTACGGGCAACGTGAGGTTTCACTATACTCGAAAGAGATAATTTGACTTCAGAAAACCTTTGCACTAAAACAAGTTCATTAAAATTATCAATAATAACCAACAAACAATTCCTTTCTCAATCCATATACTCTTAGCCATAGTCAACCACAAGATGACACCAGTCACCCCAGACTATAATCCATATCATCACTGCTTCGGGACACTGTCATACAGTTTCCCAACACTACACCATACGCTCCACACTTCTCTGCTACGCCATCCAACCCTTCGTGACACGCCATCCGGTGTATCACGACTTAGTACAGAGTACACTCACGTGAACTCTCTTCCATTCACACTACAAAACCCATCACTGCGATACACGTCTCACGGTGCATCGCTACGCGACACGGAGTACGCGCTACGCGTACTTCCTTCGCTACAACACTCATCAACACGATGCACATCACACGATGCATCGCCATACCACACGGAGTACACTACATGCGTACTCCCTTCCTTCTACGACCCACATCACTACAGCGCACGTCGCGCGGCGCGTCGCTGCATTACACAGAATACGCTACACGCGTATTCTCTTCACACAACCCGCCGTATCACATCTACGGCATCCATCTCACGCCTATACTTCACAGCACAGTCCACAAAACTACAAAATCAAGCCTAACACTTCACAACCACACTTCGTTTCACAACTACGCAGCGAACTCCACAAACACTAACTACACAGTCTACAGCCAACCAAATCAACTATGTTAAACATAAATAACTAAAGATAGAGGGTTAAGACGAGAGAGATGTGATTGCTGTCGGGAAAGAATCCAAAACTGATAATTTTAGCGGGCTGTTACATCCTCCCCTCCTAAAAAGAAGATTTCGTCCTCGAAATCGACGCAAGTACAAACGTAAAACACGCTTAAAACACTGTAGATAGTTTGAAAAAAAAGAACCGTCCGTCACCCGACAAGTGCTGCAAAGTCTAGGGGCCTACTCTATGAATTTAATACAGCTGGCGATTTGAACAAACGCCTGATGTTGATAACAACCGTGATTGAAGGCTTTGAGTTTCTATAAAGAAACAGGATCATCTTCATCCATCGGAAAGAAAAACATCGCTTCTTGACCTGTGTTTTGTTTTTCCATAACAAAATAATGGCTGGGCAAAACTCTTCCACTAATGTTCCAGACTTGAATCAGGAACCCTTGACGCATCAACCATCAATCTTTTCTCCTGAGGTCGTCAATACTACGATAGGAGCAGCGAACTGTTCTTCTAGTAGGACTGATTCTGAGATTATTACAGAATCATGGAAGCTCAGTAGTCAATATGCTGCCTCTGTTACGATCATGTCTCGGAGGTTACTGGCGAGGGTAAGTGAGATTGATCATCTTAACATCCAAATATCTGAGTTACAACAGAAGCTTGCTAATAAGGATAGAGAAAATAAAAGGCTACAGCAAGAAAACCAAGAGTTGAAGAAATTTGCAGATTGGTATGCTCATGATCTGCAACCACGAATAGAAGAGCTGGAACGAGAAAGGATTCAGATACAGGGTCAACATCGGCAGATAACAGCAGAGGTTCATCGTTTTCTAGAGAAATAGGGACAAACTACTGTTAATCTAGCTGGCTTAGTAAGAAACTTTTGACAAAGCGTGTCCAGCATATCTTGTATTTCTTTTGACTAAATAAGATTTGAAGAGAAACTAGTTTGTCTTCTTCTTTATGTTATCTCTATAAAGTCAGTCTTCAACTCAATCCAATATGCATCAAAACTTATTCTCATCTCTATAACTCCTCTGCATTCCTTCAACATTCTCGCCTTAAGTTTTCAGTTCTTTTCTCAATGGCTCAATCTTCTAACATTTCCCTAGATCCATCCATGAGGTATTCAGCACCTCAACCTCCTGTCCTTTCTGCAGCTGCCATTGGTGCCATGATGCAGCAAGAAAATACTAGTATGGCTAATAAGTCAGACTCCGATGCTATCTATGACTTGGTGAGTCTTGGGACTCGCTACTCATCCTCTATTGTGGCTTTTTCCCAGCGGGTACAAGCCAAAAACAATGAGGTTGAAAGGCTTAAAGAACAAATTGCTGTACTACAACGAATTGTTCAAGAGTCTCACACCAGGGAAGGAATCCTTCGGCAGCAGAATAAACAGCTGAAAACTCTACTGGATTCTTCATTCCGCTTGCCAGTTCCCATGAATAGGGATGATATGATATTGTATGAAGAGAGTGAGCGTCTCCAACATGAGGCTAAGAACCTCAAGTTTATGTAGAAGCATTTTTTTTTAAAAAAAAAAAAAAATATCTCTCTATATTTATGAACTCTGGTTTATCCTTTAAGAGATATTCGTAACATGCTTCATATCTATTTCTCTTCTAATCATACATATTCTATCTTCTGGTAAAGGTTTTGCGAATATAACTGCTAACTGATCATGTGTGTTTGGGAACTCTATTACTATATTGCTTTTCTGCACATGATCTCGAAGAAATTCAAGCCTAATGAAGACTAAAATCTCAAGCCTAGTATTTGGTGCATTTCCTAAGGACATGTAGATTTACAACCCAGAGACGTATTGCTCTGATACCACCCTGTGACGCCCCCAAATTCCGCTTGGGATTGAACGGACATTTGAAGCGTCGAGACATGCAACACAAGGTTACCTGCCCCCGTTCATGACATATAAGATGCAATGTTCCTAACATGCATCTAGCATTATGCAATATTCGCAGCGGATAATCTTTTTCTTTAGCAATACTATGCACCAAACTAAATATATCCCAAATACTTGAAACATAATTCATACATAAAGGCATACTAAAAAGCCGTGATCATCACACTAGTCCAAAATGGTTGTGATCAAAAGAATACTTGAGATACAACTCCAAAAGTACAAGTATTAACCTAAGTTAAATACTATACCATCATCAACATCGCACCGTGGCCTAGTCGACCGTATTCAGTTGGTCAGATTCCAATTCTCCTTTGGGTCCTGTAACAAGATCTACCATTCGGGGGAATGGTAGTTGGGACTACCACAGTGAGATTTGATTACAAATCTCAGTAAGTTAACATAAAACTCACACACAGGTTAAAAATGCATGCATGGCAGTAAAAGCATAAATGCATAATTATAGTCATACATAAACATAGTATAACTTGACATATAGCATGACTTAACCAGAACTTAAGCGTGAACTAAACTTGACTTAACATGGCATGAACTTAAGCTTAAAACATAACATGAACATGAACGTGAAACATAACATGGACATGAACATAACATAACATGAACGTGAGCTTGAACATATCATAAACGTGAACATAACATAATAAGAACGTGAACTTGGAACATAACATGAACATGAACATAACATGTACATGAGCATAATATAACATGAACTTAATCTAAAACTTGACTTAACATAAACTTTGAATATTATTCAATTGTCTTGATTAATAACGTGCGTTAATACGTACTCCACAGTTGTTGTGACCCCACGTATTCAAGTAACATAAAACATAATACGTACTCCACAGTTGTTGTGGCCCCACGTATTCAAGTAACATAAAACATAATACGTACTCCACAGTTGTTGTGGCCCCACGTATTCTACATGTCACAATTGCTGTGTCTCATGTAGTGTATGCTCCACAGTTGTTGTGGCCCCATACTTCATGTAACATAAAATATAATACGTACTCCACAGTTGTTGTGGCCCCACGTATTCTACATGTCACAATTGCTGTGTCTCATGTAGTGTATGCTCCACAGTTGTTGTGGCCCCATACTTCATGTAACATAAAATATAATACGTACTCCACAGTTGTTGTGGCCCCACGCATTATAAGTAACATAAATATAATACGTACTCCACAGTTGTTGTGGCCCCACGTATTCAAGTAACATAAAACATAATACGTACTCCACAGTTGTTGTGGCCCCACGTATTCTACATGTCACAATTGCTGTGTCTCATGTAGTGTATGCTCCACAGTTGTTGTGGCCCCATACTTCATGCTCCACAGTTGTTGTGGCCCCATGAATACACATAACATAAAATATAATACGTACTCCACAGTTGTTGTGGCCCCACGTATTCTACATGTCACAATTGCTGTGTCTCATGTAGTGTATGCTCCACAGTTGTTGTGGCCCCATACTTCATGTAACATAAAATATAATACGTACTCCACAGTTGTTGTGGCCCCACGCATTATAAGTAACATAAAATATAATACGTACTCCACAGTTGTTGTGGCCCCACGCATTATAAGTAACATAAAATATAATACGTACTCCACAGTTGTTGTGGCCCCACGCATTATAAATAACATAAAATATAATACGTACTCCACAGTTGTTGTGGCCCCACGCATTATAAGTAACATAAATATAATACGTACTCCACAGTTGTTGTGGCCCCACGTATTATACGTAACATAACATAGATATAATACGTACTCCACAGTTGTTGTGGCCCCATGCATTATAAATAACATAAATATATAATACGTACTCCATAGTTGTTGTGGCCCCACGTATTATCATAACATAAAATATAATACGTACTCCACAGTTGTTGTGGCCCCACGCATTATAAATAACATAAGATATAATACGTACTCCACAGTTGTTGTGGCCCCACGCATTATAAGTAACATAAATATAATACGTACTCCACAGTTGTTGTGGCCCCACGCATTATAAGTAACATAAATATAATACGTACTCCACAGTTGTTGTGGCCCCACGCATTATAAGTAACATAAAATATAATACGTACTCCACAGTTGTTGTGGCCCCACGCATTATAAGTAACATAAAATATAATACGTACTCCACAGTTGTTGTGGCCCCACGCATTATAAGTAACATAAAATATAATACGTACTCCACAGTTGTTGTGGCCCCACGCATTATACGTAACATAAAATATAATACGTACTCCACAGTTGTTGTGCCCCACGCATTATAAGTAACATAAAATATAATACGTACTCCACAGTTGTTGTGGCCCCACGCATTATACGTAACATAAAATATAATACGTACTCCACAGTTGTTGTGGCCCCACACATTATACGTAAGTTAGAGGCTATCTTACCTCGATCGTCGCGTTCTATGAGAATAGAGTGCGAAACACGAGGAACTGCACAACAGCTGGAAGAGGAACACTCAAGTCCTTAAGATTTTCAATTCTGAACTCAATTGCCATATTGTGAGCACTTGCAACACTACGGGCAACGTGAGGTTTCACTATACTCGAAAGAGATAATTTGACTTCAGAAAACCTTTGCACTAAAACAAGTTCATTAAAATTATCAATAATAACCAACAAACAATTCCTTTCTCAATCCATATACTCTTAGCCATAGTCAACCACAAGATGACACCAGTCACCCCAGACTATAATCCATATCATCACTGCTTCGGGACACTGTCATACAGTTTCCCAACACTACACCATACGCTCCACACTTCTCTGCTACGCCATCCAACCCTTCGTGACACGCCATCCGGTGTATCACGACTTAGTACAGAGTACACTCACGTGAACTCTCTTCCATTCACACTACAAAACCCATCACTGCGATACACGTCTCACGGTGCATCGCTACGCGACACGGAGTACGCGCTACGCGTACTTCCTTCGCTACAACACTCATCAACACGATGCACATCACACGATGCATCGCCATACCACACGGAGTACACTACATGCGTACTCCCTTCCTTCTACGACCCACATCACTACAGCGCACGTCGCGCGGCGCGTCGCTGCATTACACAGAATACGCTACACGCGTATTCTCTTCACACAACCCGCCGTATCACATCTACGGCATCCATCTCACGCCTATACTTCACAGCACAGTCCACAAAACTACAAAATCAAGCCTAACACTTCACAACCACACTTCGTTTCACAACTACGCAGCGAACTCCACAAACACTAACTACACAGTCTACAGCCAACCAAATCAACTATGTTAAACATAAATAACTAAAGATAGAGGGTTAAGACGAGAGAGATGTGATTGCTGTCGGGAAAGAATCCAAAACTGATAATTTTAGCGGACTGTTACACAAACAATTCATGGGGCCACTATAACTATGGAGCATACACTACGTGAGACACAATAATTGTGACACGTAGAATATGTGGGGCCACGACAATTGTGGAGTAAGTATTAACGCACTCACAGCTAGTATATATACCTGTGTTATAATACAATAATTGGCAAGGACACACAGATTTAGGATACCCATCTATCACCAGTATAGTCACTTTATTAATTAAGATTATTGAACAAGATTTCAAGTTCATGTATTTCACATTCAAGTCATCTTTCATGTTATGTTATGTTCAAATCCAAGTTCATGTTATGTTTTAGTTCATGTCACCTCAAGTCAAGTCTCAGTTTCAAGTTTAAGTTATGTCAGCTCATGCCATGTTATGTCAAGTTACGTTACACTTATTATTTTATTTCATGTTATGTCAAGTTCTGTTGTGCTTACTATTGACTTTGATTATGCATTCATGTTTTTACTGCCATGCATGTATCATTAACCTATGTGGGAGTTTCCAGTTAAATTATTGATATTTGTAATCAAATCTCATTGTGGTAATCTCAACTACCATTCCACCCAAATGGTAGACGATGTGACAAGATCAGAGTAGAGAGTGGACACTAACAGACTGAAAGAGGTTGACTAGACACTGTAGATGCGACGCAAAGCTTATAGCTTCCATAGTTAGGTTTTTGGACAATATTCTGGCTTCGTTACTCAAGTTACACAAGTTACTCGATGAAGTGGCAGGCTCAATGGTGTATTTTGGTAATGTAATTATGGAGCCCAGTCTTCCATGTTTTGAGATTACAGTCTTCTGAGGCCTATACTATAATCATGGCTGTTTATTTTGTTAAGTATGCATGAATTATGCTTTAACAATTTGGGATATTATAAATTTGGTACAGAATATTGCTCAAAAGAAAAAAAAATATCCGCTATTAATATTGCATAATGCTAAATGTATGTTAGGAATATTGTATCTTATATGTTATGATCAGGGGCAGGTAATATTGTGTTGCATGTCCCGACACTTCAGATGTCCGTCCGAGCCCAAGTAGAATCTGGGAGCGTCACATGTCTTCTCTTTAGATTCTTCAAAGTAGGTAAGCTATTTCTGCAAGCTCTCCAACTAAAGACCGACTTTATTGGGAACTTTTAATTTCCATATCTCTTTCCATACCCATTACTAGCTTGCAATTCTTGAGTTCTCACCCATCTGAATTCCTTTCAGCATATTACATAGAAGTTTATAAGCACTTTTAGCATTGTAATCTCCATCTTTCTCTTTCTCCCATATCAACTTATCTTCATGATCTCCAGGTGAAATAAAGATCTTCAAAATTTCTGCTGCAGTCGTAGGTTGAAAAATGGTTGTTACTTTCCCAATATCCCGCCACCTTGTACTACTATCAATAAGATGATCAACTGTTAAAACACAATTCTGGTGTGACTCTGCATTGCTTTGGAACATATTTGCATCATTCATCTGTATCAATGGTTTATGACTAGGTAGCTAGTAGTCTTGCCATATCTTTACAGTTTTCCCATTCCCCACTCTCCATCTACACTCCTTCAAAAGTTGCCTCGATTCCCAAATGCCTCTACAAGCATATGAAGGTGAATTAACTAGTTTTGCACCAAAAAAAATTTATTTTAGGAAAATATTTTGCTTTAAAGACTTTATGGAACAAGGTAGTCTCATCAGTCATTATCCTCCACCCCTATTTGGCCAAAAGAGCTTGATTAAAATTCATAAGATCTTTAAATCCCATGCTACCATCCCTTTTCGATTAATGAGGGTTCTAAGTATTCTAAATAGTGAAATTTCACCCCCAAAGTGTATCTTGTGATTCTCTAGCATAATAAAATCATCTGCAGTTTTGTGGACATAAAAACGTTAACGAATCATATTAATTTTGTATCGTGTGATTGTTTACTTGTGTTTACTTTTGTTTTGTTTGTCATCATTGGTTTCACAAAAATATATATATATATTATATAGTTCGCTTCATCTTTGTTAGATTTTCAAACTATCATATAATTTGTTGATTATAAAATAAGTCAGTTGTAAGAATTGATCATAATTCTTCTAATAATGTTCCCTATTTGTCCTACGTCCGTCGACATTCCTAACTTTTAGGTGTGTATATATATATGAAGGTAAGATTTTATAGAAAACTTCCTAGACATTTGAGAAAGCTTTTAAAGATGGGTTTTATTCGTAAAAGTGATAATTGTGTGCAGATTTACCTCTTAACGAAACGCCTGTTCAAGATCTTTATCTACAAGGGAGGAGAGTCGACGATATTTCACAATGGTCCTAGCAAGAGCATTTACTCTATGGAGGGAGTCTTCCTTAGCATAATGGAAACAAATACCAAATTCCAGACCTGGGATCCCGGTGAAGCTCATGTCTTTTTTCTTCCCTTTAGTGTCACGATGATCATAGAACTCCTCTTTGATCCAATTACTCACGACAAAGTTGTGCTAGAGTGCATTATTGTTGATTATGTTGGAATAGAAGCCTTGGAGCTGAATCCCAAGCGGAATTTGGGGGCGTCACAGTTTGCGCCACAATTACTGTCGACATATGTAAAATAAAATATTGCTCCATTGACGTTAGTGACTGGTATGTTCCGGTGACTAGCTAGTTAGGCCCCATTCGCAACTTGTTGACTGTACTTCATCAACCTAGAAAATTTCAAATCTATTTAGACACTTTAGCGTGAGCAAATGAGTTCTACTGGGATATTATCATATGCTAACACTTAGGGTTATGATTGACATGAATAACTTAGCATGATTGTTCTCGAGATACATAAGCTGTATTCGAAACAAAACGTGACATAAATATAAAATGATAAAAGTCCTGATGTAGCATAACTTGACATGAATGTAAGATGACAGACATAACGTACTTTGAGACATAAACATAACAGAAAATATGTCATAACATGGCATACATATGACAGACAGTATTTTGCAACATGGCATACATGTAACATACAACAATT
>QGSO01039762.1:0-15501 GCA_011037825.1 Carya cathayensis | reverse complement strand
TTACTTATAATGCGTGGGGCCACAACAACTGTGGAGTACGTATTATATTTTATGTTACTTAATGCGTGGGGCCACAACAACTGTGGAGTACGTATTATATTTTATGTTACTTATAATGCGTGGGGCCACAACAACTGTGGAGTACGTATTATATTTTATGTTACTTATAATGCGTGGGGCCACAACAGCTGTGGAGTACGTATTATATTTATGTTACTTATAATGCGTGGGGCCACAACAACTGTGGAGTACGTATTATATCTTATGTTACTTATTAATGCGTGGGGCCACAACAACTGTGGAGTACGTATTATATTTATGTTACTTATAATGCGTGGGGCCACAACAACTGTGGAGTACGTATTATATCTTATGTTATGTTATGATAATCGTGGGGCCACAACAACTGTGGAGTACGTATTATATTCTATGTTATTTATAATGCGTGGGGCCACAACAACTGTGGAGTACGTATTATATTTATGTTACTTATAATGCGTGGGGCCACAACAACTGTGGAGTACGTATTATATTTATGTTACTTATAATGCGTGGGGCCACAACAACTGTGGAGTACGTATTATATTTATGTTACTTATAATGCGTGGGGCCACAACAACTGTGGAGTACGTATTATATTTATGTTACTTATAATGCGTGGGGCCACAACAACTGTGGAGTACGTATTATATTTTATGTTACAAGAAGTATGGGGCCACAACAACTGTGGAGCATACACTACATGAGACACAGCAATTGTGACATGTAGAATACGTGGGGCCACAACAACTGTGGAGTACGTATTATATTTTATGTTATGTGTATTCATGGGGCCACAACAACTGTGGAGCATGAAGTATGGGGCCACAACAACTGTGGAGCATACACTACATGAGACACAACAATTGTGACATGTAGAATACGTGGGGCCACAACAACTGTGGAGTACGTATTATGGTTTATGTTACTTGAATACGTGGGGCCACAACAACTGTGGAGTACGTATTAATGCACGTTATTAATCAAGACAATTGAATAATATTCCAAGTTTATGTTAAGTACAGTTTCAGATCAAATACATGATAAGCCAAGTTTTAGATCAAGTCCATGTTATGTTATACTCACGTACATGTTATGTTCAAGTTTATGTTATTTTCAAGTTCTTATTTATGTTATGCAGGTTTACGTTCATGCTATATTTCAAGTCCATGTTATGTTTCACGTTCATGTTATGTTGTTTGTTCATGTTATGTTTTAAGCTTAAGTTCATGCCAAGTTAAGTCAAGTTCAGTTCACGCTTAAGTTCTGGTTAAGTCATGCTATATGTCAAGTTATACTATGTTTATGTATGACTATAATTATGCATTTATGCTTTTACTGCCATGCATGCATTTTTAACCTGTGTGTGAGTTTTATGTTAACTTACTGAGATTTGTAATCAAATCTCACTGTGGTAGTCCCAACTACCATTCCCCCCGAATGGTAGATCTTGTTACAGGACCCAAAGGAGAATTGGAATCTGACCAACTGAATACGGTCGACTAGGCCACGGTGCGATGTTGATGATGGTATAGTATTTAACTTAGGTTAATACTTGTACTTTTGGAGTTGTATCTCAAGTATTCTTTTGATCACAACCATTTTGGACTAGTGTGATGATCACGGCTTTTTAGTATGCCTTTATGTATGAATTATGTTTCAAGTATTTGGGATATATTTAGTTTGGTGCATAGTATTGCTAAAGAAAAAGATTATCCGCTGCGAATATTGCATAATGCTAGATGCATGTTAGGAACATTGCATCTTATATGTCATGAACGGGGGCAGGTAACCTTGTGTTGCATGTCTCGACGCTTCAAATGTCCGTTCAATCCCAAGCGGAATTTGGGGGGCGTCACATAAACCATCCCAATAATATTAATAACCATAAGTTCAAACTTAAGGATAGCATTTCCTTAATACAAAATACTTAATCCAAGTTCCATAGTTAGATCAACTCTTTCATATGCTCTGAAGTATGAATAGTCAATATTTATTAGCATCAAAATTATATCTAGTCTTTGCTCAAGGTCTAGCTCCTCTTCAACCATTTGTATCCAGTGGTCCATCCTGTTCGTCCTCTATTGGTCATAACACAACTTCTATCATTCCAGGGGGAATGATAGGGGGTCCACAAGGTTGAGATTTATTTCAAATCTCAGTAAGTTAAACAATCAACTTGTACAAAGATAAGATATTCATGATTAATGATAAACATGAGACGCATGCAATGATATGCAGAAAAGAAATATGTATTTATCTCCCTTCCAGGTTCCTCAATATTTCTCAGAAAAGCTTTAATGCACATTTCTTTCAAAGAATATTTTTCATTTTCTCATTTCAAAAAACATGATATTTTGAAAAAGAACATTTCATACTTATTTTAAAAAAAACATAACATTTCATCATTATTAAAGCTATCATTAACATACGTATTGTAGCAACACAGTTCCCCCATATGCACTGTGAGTGCGTGTTGGTAACCGTAGCACAACTCATGTTGACACTACGTCTTTGTCTGTAGACGTCATTCTCAATGCATTAGTATCATAACATATCATCATCATAACATTTCATCATAACATATGTACCTACCAACATTAGGTGCCATATATGACTTCGCTCTGGCTTTCTTTAATAAGAATCCATCCGAAACTTGTTGACTGTTCTTTATCAACACGGGGGTTACCACTCCATTTTTATTCACTTCAGAGTGGACAAAAGAGTTCCACTAAGATAATTCTCCATCCTAGCCATTGGAGTCATGAAAAAATTCATTTTCATGCTGGCTTGGAAAATGCATTTCATAACATATGCATATATACCAAGCTTTCTTGTGAAAATGTTTTATATGCAATATGCTGAAAATGGTGAAAATTTCCAATGTCATGTAAGCAAGTAATCAAATACTCAATGTAGCATATAACATGTGATGACCCGCTTTTACGTGTATTTTCACTGAAGGAGTGGTTTTAATTTAATTAATATTATAGTGCTTTTATTTCAAATAATCAGTTTTAATTGGATTTTATTGGCTGTTGAATTTAAATTGCTATTTAATTGATTTTAGCTCGTTTTTGGTTTTAAAAATTTAATAGTTGGTTTTTTTGCTAGTTATTTATTATATTTTAGCTTGACGTTGTGTTTAAAATATTTTCCTGGTGTTTATTTATTTATTTGATGTGGTGTTTAATTTATTTTAGTCGTTTTATGTTTTTAATATCGTTTTCGGTGGATCAGTTTCTGGATCCCGGAAGTGAAGTTTGGACTTCATTTCTTTTACCCTTCTTTTCTTTTTCTCCTTTTTCTTTTTTCCTTCTTTTCCTTTTCTTTTCCTTCTTTTCCTTCTTTCTTTCCTTTCTTCTTCTTTTCCTTCCTCTCCCCCGCGTCGTCCGCGTCCAGCCCTCTCCCCTACACTTTTGCCTTCTCGCGCAGCCACCTTTGGCCAGCCATATCTTCGCCGTCCGGTGGAGGTGTCTTACACCACCCCCGCCATTCTCTTCCTCTCACGGCAGACTACAACCCCTCCAATTTTCAGGACCATCGGAGCCACCGTTAGCCGCCACGAGCCGCTCAAAGTCGCGGCACCAACCCAGTTTTTCCCCTGTTACCGTTTTTCTTCCTCCGCCCAGAACCGCCACTTTCCGGCAGCGTGGCCTCCACCACCCACCCAGAAAACTTCCCCTCCCTCCGGTGCACCACCCCTCCAAAGATCTCCCCCAACCGTGCCGCCGTTTGACCGGAAAAGCACATCTAAGCCGCACGGTTTGTCACCGTTTCCGGCGCCGTCGCACCACCTCCGGCCACCATCTTTTCACCACTTCTTCCCCTACCTCTTGCCTACCTAACCCACCCATTTCCGGCCTAGATCGGCCACCGGAGCAGCTCCCACGAGCTCAACTCCGATTTGCTCGTTTTTCGCTTCTACCGGCGTTTTCGTCGCCACCCACGGCCAAAACTCACTTCCACTAGTTTCATAAACATCCCTAGACCATTCCCTATCAATTTGGTGTCTTGGTTTGTCCCCGTTCAAAAGTGGGTATTTTGCGACCCACAGCTACAGTGCATTTGCACTGTTATGTTGCTTTCTGCCCATCGTTTTCCGTGCGCCGAACCTTCTAAAAATCCTATATAGCTCTGTAAGTATTTTCCAAACTCTACTTTTAGAATTAAATATATTTTGCTCTTACAATAATTTATTTGGTTGGTTTGCTGATTCTGGACTGAGTCCGAGGAGTTCGGGGGTCGGATGGATGGAGGACGGAGTTGCTTGAATAGTTGTTTTATGGTTGGTTGTATTTGTCGAGCATTGAGATTTGCATTTACATGGTGCATGCACGTGTATTTTATTTTAATTGAGAAAATCCTGTTTTATTGGCGTAAATGGATTTTCGGGTGCGTGCGTATCACGAGCCCAAGCCGGGATGGGTTATTATCTCGATGGAGCTCCTCTGGTCACTCGGGAGTGGATAATACTGAGTGACATCCCCTAGGTTGTCGCTGGGCGATGACCGGATCGCACGATACGTGGTCCCTAGAGTGGCGGGGACTAGAGGATGGCCTGGCCAGGTACGCGCGAGGCGCGAGTCTGGGCATCACTCGTGTAGGTGTCACACGCGTAGACGTTACCTGCGGTGTGGCACAGAGCCAGAGTGTGCGAATCGTCCCTAGGGGAGATCATGGTGCATGCATAACCGGTTGGTTTTTATGGTTTTCGGACACGGGCCATTTTCTGGGAAAATGACGAGGATGTGTTGAGGACTTGTGATCCATTTTTTGGGAAAATGGTGGTTTGGGCCATTATCTGGGATAATGGCGAGGCTTGGTGTTAAACGGTAGGTGTGGGCCGTTATCGTGGATAATGGCGAGGTTTGTTTAATGGATATGTTTTTGAGCCAAATGGGTTTTTGGCGTGCGTGGAAAAATATGGTTTGTGAGTTTTGTGCATTGGCATTTATTCATGCATATTGTTTGAGTTTAATATGCTTTTATCTAGTGGCGTTTGGATTTTACTTACCTGCGGCACCATTTTGGTACCGTAGATTTTGGTTCAGAGTTCGAGGAGGAGGAGGAGGCTGAGCGTGAGGATGCGGCTCCGCCGGAGTTCTGAGTTGAAGTTTATGTTTTGTAATTGGTTTTGAAACAATATTTATGACTTGTAATATTTTATTATGTATCTTTGAACTGCTTTGTATTTTATTTAAGAAAAAAATTCTGGTACTTAATTTTATGACTTTGCTATCCGCTACGTATTTCCTTGTGCACATGCGTCGCTTGCACACACTTGGCACTCGTCGATAGGATGGTGACCCGGGTTGTCACCATCCGGACGTCTCGAATTCTCCGTGTTGGTACGTGGGGGTTTGGGGGCGTCACAGGTGGTATCAGAGCAGTTCGGCTCTGAGTAAAACCACATGTCCCATAGGTGCCAGAATGTTTTTTTTAAGTTGTGTTTTAAAATTTATTTTAAGTAATATTGCTTTTTGACGTGTTTTAGTTGTTTTGAATTTATTTGAGCTTGTTTGGTTGTTTTATTTAATTAGTTATGTTATTGCATGCTGGTTTCGTTTGTTTCTTGTTATGTGGTTGGGTTTTTTTTTTTTTTTTGGTTTTATGTTATCGTTATTTGGTTTTGTTTTAAGTTATATGTTTTGTTTTGTCCGAAAAAAAAAAAAAAAAAAAAAAGTGGGGTTAAGGATTATGCGATGGCAGGAGGAAGGTACTATTGAGAATGTCGTTGGTAGGAGTAAATACTTAGTGTAGTAGGGTTGAATTTTATAGAGGTGGGTTACTCTTATAATATTGTGGCTAGAAGGAAACGACGTGGGTTAGGCGATCTCTTGGGAGTAGGAATGTAAGTTGCAACTAAGGAGGGGAGTTAACTTTAAGTCGCTTAAGATAATTGAGGTCTTGGGTTTTGTAGAATTTATGTAAAGAGATTATAGAATAGGAGAGTGTAGACTCAACGAACTTTAAGGATTGGTTTAAGAGAATTTTATCTAAGGTTTAAGGTCTTATAGATTTTAGGAAATAAGATTTGGGTAATTAAGGTGTTAGGTTCGACAAGATTTGGGGGAAATAATTAAATTTCAAGTTTTAAATTTCGCTGATTCGGATGAGCAATTTGGTGGCAATCGGGGTTTTAAAATTTACAATTTTTTTTTAAGGTGAATGTTTTGGATTAAAGCCATCAATCTTGAGGATTTCAGAAAATGATTTATCATCCGTTAATGTATTAGATTTTAAAAGCTTTGGGAGTCGATTGTTCTATTATGGGGTGTAAACTCATTGATCTTAGAAATTCTAAAAATGATTCTTATTTGATTTAAGGTTCTAGAATTGCAGAGTTGAAGGACCAATTTATAATAAGAGTTGAGTTCTTAGTTTTACAGACTTGTTGTGCTAGCTTGATCTACTCTGGAGAGGTCAGTTTGCAACCATTAAAATGAGGTTGATCAGAGTTGAGTTATTGATTTCTGGGGTACATTTCTTTGAGAATGGAGGTAATGATTTAGTTCGTGTATTTCTTTGAGGATTGAAGATATCGAGCTAGTTTAGAAAATAATTATTGTTAACTCGAGGTTGTAGTAATAGATTTTAAGAAATGATTTTTATCGGTTTGGAAGAAATAGATCCATCAAGGTTTTGGAAACAATGGTTTAATTGTTGGTATTCAATTCGATTGAAGTTGAGACCTTATGTTTCGGAACCTTTGGGAATGGATTATTAGCAGGTTTAAGGTCATTTTCAGTACTAAGCTTAAAACGATAACTATTTGCTGATATTAAGGGTGTAAGTTAAGCAGATATAAGAACGACTCATGTTGATTTGCGGATATAAGTCCAGATGATGGAAATAGTAGCAATGGATTACTTGTATGTTGGAATGACTATTGGTTTCGGCTAAGAACGTATGAGATCAACAAATTTCATGAATAGATTTTATGGAATTTCAACAAAGTTTTAAGGGTTCGCAGATTTTTGGAAACGATTGGGTATTATTTAAAATTTTAGATTTTGAGAGTTCGGGAGTCAATTGTTTTGTTGTTGGATATAAATTCATCGACCTAACGGATTTTGGAAAAGTAATTTTGTATAAATTAAGGTTATGAGAATTGAGGATTTGATGGACTGATTCATAATGAGATTGAAGTTTTAATTTCGCAAAATTGGTGTACTAGTAGGAATTATTTTAGAAATTGATTAGGCTGCAATCATAAATGGAGTTGAATAAAGTGGAAGGATGGATATAGGAATTATTAAGGAGGATATTTCTTGGGGGATTAAAGGTAATGATCTAATTTATATATTTTTAGGATTGAAGATGTCGATCTAGTTCGTGTGTTTGTCTAAGGATCGAATGTATCGATCTTTTAAAAAAAAAAAAATGTTGTAGCTCGAGGTTCTTGTAATAGGTTCTGGGATTGATCTATATCAAGTTTAAGGATAATAGATGGTGCAGGTTTTGGAAAAATGAACTTTGTTTATTTTGAGGATAAGGTACATATGTTGGAAATGGGAGCGATGGATCATTTATACGTTGGAATGATTTTTGGGTATTAGCTAAGGGTACATGAGATTCAGTTTCAGTGGTGGTGAGGGCGTATGGATTTTAGAGAGTATAAATTCTAGTCTCATTTTGACTTGAGAGAAGTGGCTTTAGCGAGTACTGAAGTGGATTAGATGTCATGGTATTAAATTCAAGAGATCTTAACTTCAAGTTCTTGGTGAGCTAATCGGAGTGTACAGACGAAGTGGGTTACTAATTGGAGTGATGGTTGGCATTAATAGTTGAGTCTATTTTCAAGAATTAGTTGTGACTTGACGTCACATAGGAATTTAAATTTTGAGACTATACTTTCCTTTGGAGTTTGAGTGTCCAGTTGGGAGAATTTTAGACCTGTGTATTTAACTTGAAAGGAGGTTGTTGGGTAGCCATGGGTAGTGGATAATAAAATCTTGAAAGTGGAAGCTTGGGAATTAACGGTGAATAGCCTAAACGAGTACGTAAAGTAATAAGCAGTGGGAGTCAGGAGGGTAGTGCAATAGTTTTGATGGATTGGAGATTTGAATAGCATGGCCTATCTTGAGATTTAATTTTGTATGCAATTGAAGGAAATAGTCGTGCTACTACTAGGGTTATGGGAATGGAAGTAGGTAAGTGAGTTTTCAAGAAGGGTTCATTAAGGTTATGGTGAATTCAATCGTGGTTCGTAGTGAATTTAGTTATCTCTAAATTAGACGATATTTGGATTTTAGGTGATGATCTTGAAAGTGTGGATTGTCAGGTAGGAGTTATAGGCGCACTTGTTGGTTGGCCGAGAAGGACTTGAGGCTTTTTGGATATGTTCCTTATTTTTATAAGGGGTGTGTATTTTGGAACGATGTTATGTGTTTTCAGTTTGGGGCATTGAGATTGATCGGCATTGATTCTTGCCATCAATTAAGGAATGTATTTTAGTGGAATGTTGATTTTGATTAAAACAACAAGAGCCAAATGATGAGTGGGTGATAAGTCGTGGTATTGGAGGTATTTTGTTTTCTATCGAAGTGGGGTAAATGATTTCCTTATTTTAGGCATTGAGTTAGTTGTACCTGTTGCGCCTAAACTTTAACTCAAATTAAAGAACCAAAATTTAGTGCAGTTTTACCTGCAAGTATACAGGTGTTGTAGTACCTTACAGGATCGAATCCACATGGATTGACTAATGTGAAAAATTCTCTCAAACAAATGAAAATAAAATACTAAAAGAGATGCGCGATTGAAACTAAAATGAAGTTATTGAGATAATGATTTTTGAAGTAACAAAATAAGACTAAAATGATAAGCTGTGTTGATATGGAAAAAAAAAAGACTAAGGTTTCGAGGATCCGTTTAATAATTTAAATATTGTTTCCGATCGAATTACTTCAATTAAACTAGAATAATGATTCCGTTTAATTGGAAGATTTAGCATTTACGATCAAGAAAAAAATTCACTAATGATTTAGCATGAGCGATTGATGATTAAAAAAACTTACAAATCTATTTGGCTATCACAGGGATTTCTCAAGCATTCATTGTATTCGGAAATCACAATAAATCAAGAAAAATATATAGATAATCAAATTATCCAATAATAAAATCATTCAATTGATTAAACTCACAAAATAAATTCGTCGACGATCCGAAAACAATTTTCAAATCATTAAACTTCACCTCTAACCTTAGTTTGAAAATTTAGCCAATCATGTTCATCATAAGCGCTATAAAAATTAAATAAACATTCACCATGATAAAAATAAAATAAAACATGAGCTAAAACGAAAGCAAATTAGATTATAAAACAGGAAATTAAACCGAAAATAACTCCCCTAAAAACTGGTCCATTTTGCAGCTTTTCTTTCTGTCCAAGCCAGTCCGTTTGTTTCCCATATGAAAAACCATCATATTTCTTTCAGGAACCAGCATTTGCAAGTCGAAAAGAACTAGCTCCTTTCTGTAGTGAATCCAGCTTCTAAGAAAAACAGGTCCCGCTCTCCTTCACACGTCTATTTCCATTCGGCATCTACCAAACTGCAAACCAGCCAGAACCCACTTGCATTTTTTTTTCCAAAAACTTGCTGCCTGACCAGCTGCCTAGAAAACCACCTCTACGTTCCATTCTCTGTTCCAGCTCTCCTTCTCTCTTCTATTTCTTCCGTAAAAACCTCCTTCCCAAACGTCCAGACCCTTAACGTAAACTCCCTTCTTCTTTTTTTTTCAGTTTATCTCCAAACGTCCAGGCCCTCTTTTCTTTCTTTGGATCCCTTTTTATCCTCCTTCTCCGAACGTAAACTCCAACGTAAAAGAGAAAGAAAAAAAAAACAACCTTTCCGAAAGAATCCGAACGTAAACTCCTTCCTCTCTTCCCCCTCAGCCCACGTAAACTCTCCTATTTTTTATATACTCCTTCCAGCCTTCTAAGTCTCTCTCTACAATCAAAAAGTCTCTATTTTTCCCTCTCAAAAACAGAGCAAATATGAACTCACTTCCTCTCTTCAACTTCTCACGTCTCCCTCTAGCTATCCTCTTGCTGTTCGTCTCAATTTCTGCTCTCCTCTATTCTATTTCAACTGCAAAAAAAAATAGTATTTCTCCACTCAAAACTCCAAACTCCTCCCCCCTCTACCGTACCTCACGTCCCCCTCCTTATACACGAAAAAGTAGAACCATCCGTGAATGTGCATCATGTGCTTTGGTTTGCTTTATTTTCTGCATGTGGTTTTTCTGCTGCTGGTGTCCACGTTAGTCTACATGTGCGTGTAAGTTCCAGCTGTGATTTTTTCTTTTGATTTCTGCATTTTCTGCTTCATGTACCGTCCTGCCGTGTGCTTCATCTTCTGCATGAGTGAGTTGCTGTCCACGTTAGTCTGCAGGTGCACACACAATTGCTTTTGCCGTGGGCTGTCATTGCATGTGCTGAGTTTTTTATGTATTTCTGCTACTGTCCAAGTTCCAGCCGTGAGTTCCACTTTCCTGCCGTGGGTTGCATTTTCTGCATTGAAGTGCTTGGGTTCCAGCATGTATTTGTCTGCTGCATTCTCCCTTTTCTGCATGTGTGTTGCTGTCCGTGGGTTGCATTGCATGTGTTTTAAAAATCTGCATTTCATCTCCCTGCATCTGTGAGCTTGCATGTGTTCTGTCATTTCACTTTCTGCATGTGTGATGAGAGCAGCGTGAGTTGGTGTCATGCATGTGCTTGTTGCTTTCCTTCTGCACATGTGCTGAATGTAAACTGCATGTGAGTGAGCTGAGTGCAGCTTTCCGAGTGATGGTGTCTTCATGTGCTTTGGTTTGCCGTGAGTATTTTCTGCAGGTGCTTTATTTTTCTGCATGTGAAGTAAGCTTTTCTGCAGGTGCTATCAATCCGTGAGTTTCTTTTTCTGCATTGTGTGTTGATTGCATGTGTGCTGTCCATTTCCTTCACGTGTTTCCCCGTTTCTTTTGATGCATGTGCTTGTGAGCTGTAAGTTTGAGTGGTTTGAGTTCCAGCCTTGAGTTGGCTTTCCTTGCATGAACTGTGATTTTCTGCAGGTGGTGCCGTGAAATGCTGTCATGCATGCATGTGCTGCTTTTCCTTTTTGGTTGTGCAAGTGTTGAGTTTTAGATCCAGCCGTGAGTTTCTTTGCTTTCATCCGTGAGTTGTTGATGCCATTTTGCATGTATTTCAGCTTGTTGTGTGCTGCACTGCTGTCCGAGTGATTTTCTTCAATCAAGTCAAATACCGAACTTCTCAATTTATTTCGGCATGTCTTCCATTTCTTTCCACGTCCAGCTCCCTTCTCGCATGTAAACTTGTCGTGCTCTCTTCTTCCAAATCAATCAAGCACCGAAACATGCACGGCTCTCTACGTCCAAACTCTCAAGCTGAAAAATCCAACTCTCCCACGTCTCTTTTCTCTCTTTTCTTATTTTTCGGCTCTTTTTATCTTTTTGTTGAAACGTGGTTCCGTTTGCATGCAATTTCCATTTTGGTTTGCCGCGAAAGAAGCCTCCTTTCGTTTACTTTGTGTCGCATGTGTTTGTCCACCGAAAGCTATTTTTCTTTCTCTTCATTCCTCTCAATTAGTATGCGCTTTTGGTCAGATCCAATGTGAATTTTATTTAAGCTGAAAATAAAGAAATAAAAATAACACTTGAAATAAATAGATTATTAAAAATATATTATATATGTGAGGAAATATTATCTAATTAAATCATAGTTATAAAATTAAGCATAAACATGATATTAATCAATTAAAAATCACAACTCGAATTTATGCTTATTAATTATTTTTCCATCTAAAACCAATAATAATGTCACGAAGCAGTTGAAATAAATTGGTTTTAAATAGCTAAAACATGCAATTTTCCAGCTCAAACAGTACCCAATGGGGTTGATTTATAAGGATATAGTCTTTTTGCATTTTGGCGAGTTATCAGAGTGCGTACGGAAACGTGATTTTTTGGAGATAATTAGGTATTTAAATTTTAGACTGAACTTGGGTAATTAGTGATGATTCAAAATTTCGTGAAGGTGACTCACTCAAAAATGAGTAGCACTAATGCTCTCCCAAGTGCAGGAGGATGTCGTGTAATAATTAGGAATAAATTCCTAGATCGTCTCCTCAGGGAAAGTTACTCCAAAATTAAACTCGTTGAAAAAGTGTGAAAAACTTCACAAAGAGAAAAACAAACAGATGGTATGTGCAATGAATGGAAAGGTTACTAGTCATGGACTAGATTCATGTTTTTAGATTTTTGATCGGATTGGAATGTAAATGACTAATAGATTAAATTCAGAAATTAATAAAACTAAATTAAGAATTTAAACTAGATTAGAAACTAAATGACAAAACATGCACTGAATATTGAAAATAAAACCCCAAAATCAAGGTTCAACACAAAGTTATGAAAATTAAATAAACATTATCTATAACAAAAATAAAATACACGAAAATAGCACAAGAACATAAAAGTAAAAGAAGAGATAACAAATAAATAAAGATGCTCTACTCCAAAGAAAATAAAAGAGAAAAGTATCCGAAAGAAAAAGAAACGCTAAACCGAAAAACGATTAAAATGCTGAACGGAACAAGGAAATGTAAATAGAGAAGAAGAACAGTAAGAATAAAAAAATTGTATCCAACGTAAAAATGAAACATGATCCAAATAAGAACAACAATGTAAAAAAATAAATAAATAAATATTACATTAAACTAGAATCTAAAATAAATTAAATCTCATTTCACAACCCAAGCTTTAAAAATTAGTTACACGTGATAGTTTTAATAACAAAAATTAATCTAACCAAAGCCATAAAAAAATCTGTGAAAAAGAAATAAATAAAAATCAAGAGATCCACACTGGCTCAACCCTAACATCTGGAACCGAAAGAAGAAAACTCAAAATGAAAAAAAATTGCTTGACAGCCAATGTTGACCGAAAGGTCCAGCAGCCGTAAATTAAAAGCAAGAAGGGAAATAAAAAACTTCAGCTGCCAACCTCTGGTTTGATACGAAAAACTAAGCAAAGTAAAAAAAACTAGTTCTGGAGATATGTAACCAACCGACTGAACGGTAGAATAAGCTCCCAGATTAAAAAGAACCAACTGCTACTTGATCTGTTAAACTAAAACTGCAGAAAAATAATATGAAGAAGAAAAACTAAAGCTGTCGCTTGGTTCTGGGAATACCGAATGGAAAACAGAAAATGGAATAAGAAACAGAGAGCTTCTCTATAACGTGGAAAGAAGGCATGAATACAAGAAAAGAAATAAATTTAAGTTGCTTCCTTAAGTTTCAAACGAAGGCTGTAAATAAACTGATGCCGAATGAAAACAAACAGAAAAATGAAACAAGAAAACAGAGTTCTTTTTTTTTCCTGCAACGTAAAACAATGAATACAAGAAAAAAAATCCTCTTCCATCCGGTCTGCCCTCCTCCAATCGAGAAACTCCTTTAAATAGAGCAGCCAACGTGAAAACATCATCCGAGATAGTCCACTTTAGCTGCACCAACAGTTCTGTCCGTGATCCTTATTTTTCTTTCTGTTTTCTGCTGCATTCTGTAAGTGTGCCGTGATTTGCTGCTGTCCAGGTGCATGTGTTGTGTTTCAGCTTGCTTTAACTTTCCCAGCCGTGATTTCAGCTTCTGCATGTTTGAGTTTTAATTTTCTGTTTGCATGTGCTTGGTTTGAGTTCCAGCTTGCATGTGCTGGTTTCTTCCATGATTTTCTGCATTGAGGTGAAGGTGCCGTGATGTTTGATTTCTGCTTTCTTTACTTGACTTTTCTACATGTGTTTGTGTATTTTTCTGCAGGTGCAAGTTGCTGCTGCCGTGGTCCAAGTTTTCTGCATGTGCCGAACTGCTTTCATCCGTGAATGATGCATGTGTTCGGTGCATGTGTGCTGATTTTTTTCTGCTGCTTTGCTTGACTTTTCTGCATGCTGTGAGTTGCATGTTTTTCGGTGGAAATTCTTCTCTTTTCCGTGAGCTGCTGTGTGTGTTCCGAATGAGAGACTTGCTGATGACACCAAGAATTATGCTTTGTAGAATGTTCACAGTCTCACGAATCCTCTCCCTCTTCATCCTCTTATTGCCTGATATCGAACCCATTTCTCTTGACACCACATTGTTGTCATTGGCACAACTAGATTCTGCATCATCTTCACATTCAGAGGACTTGTTGGCATTCATAGAACTTGCCGTGTTTTCATCAGGGATGGTACACCACAATAAACTCCATCAAATAGTTTCCGCTTCTTAGTTAGCCCAGCAGAACTAGCAACTTCTTCAGTACTTCCTTCCAACCAATCTTTCTCATCCTGAGCGGTCATTGAACAAGGTGATCTGGGCACATTCAGACCCTGCATTGGGTGTGAAGGATTGGTGGAAATGAGGTCCATAACGAAACCAATCACGAGGTTCATTAGCTTGACCTATCCAAGAATGAGGTAGTTTAGAAGAGAGGTAAACCGGTACTGCCCCATCCAGTGGAGCCATATTAGTGCCAGAGTTTATAAATGCAGACAAGAGGTTTCGCTGCCCTATTTCAAGGGAAGAACGCGAGGAATTCAAATTGGGTGATTGCCAATTAAAATGCAGCTGAGGAAACCAGGTTCCACAGTCTCCTCCCATCCAACCAAAACAATTACCAGAATGATGGTTTCAAGAATTAGAAATAGCTGATTATTTTCTCTTTCTATTAAGCATAAATTAAGCATAAACATGATATTAATCAATTTAAAAATTACAACTTGAATTTATGCTTATTAACTATTTTTTTCCATCTAAAACCAATAATAATGTCATGAGGAATTTAAAATACATTGGTTTTAAATATCTAAAATATGCAATATTTCGGCTCAATCACACCCCCTACTAGCTTTTTGCTAATCCTTATGCAAAATAGTGAAAATTAATTGAGATGAATATTGCATAAAGATCGAAATTCAAACAAAAACAATCAAACTCAATTCTGAATTCTCACAAAAGTGACACGTTACTACTCAACCCCTAAGGTTTATACCCACCAAGACTATCTTCAACAATCTTTCACATAGAATTAAGGCAAATATCTCAGGACTCAAATGTGTGTGTGGAGCTAAACTGGTTGTGTGTTCCTCATTACTAGCCATGATTTGTCATAGGATTTTTTCAACCTTAAGATTAATCATTGCTGATTCTAACTACCTCAAAACCCAAGGGACTAGCAGTTTTCACGCCAGCTCTGTTTTTAAAGGTTGGACACTCAACCCCAAAGTCTTGGGTAACTGTTTCTAGCCCTTTTTACTTAGGAAAGTTCACTAAGTCGCCTTTATTTCTTCTTCTTCTTCTTCTTCTTCTTCTTCTTCTTCACATCTTTTTTTTTTCTTTTCTTTTTGGCATGGCTCGGTAGTCCTGCAGTTTACTTCTCCAGTGTTAAATCAATGAATGGTATTTAAGGAACACTACAAGCGTA
>QGSO01039609.1:0-13100 GCA_011037825.1 Carya cathayensis | reverse complement strand
TTTTCATCGCTGCATTCAAATCCGACAAACAAATCTAAAAACATGAATCTAGTCCATGACTAGTAAAATTTCCATCCATTGCACATACCATTTTTTTTTTTTTCTTTGTGAAGTTTTTCACAATTTTTCAACGAGTTTAAATTTTGAGTAAATTTTCCCTGAGGAGACGATCTAGGAATTTATTCCTTATTATTACACGACATCCTCCTACACTTGGGATAGCATTAATGCTACTCATTTTTGAGTGAGTCAAGTTTTTGGCGCCGTTGCCGGGGAAAGTAGTTTAAATTTAAACTCGTTAATTTTTTTTTTGCTTCTCTAAACTGATGTTTCATGTCATGGGTAAGAGACAGTTCAAATAGGTTGCTTAGAGTCACATCGAGTGTTGAGAGTAGTATACACAGCTTGGAGATAGATAGCTCGCCTATCTTTTCTTTGAGTGAGTCAGGTGGCGAAATTGAAATTAAAACAGAAAACATGGCTGCACCTGCACCACGCACTCTTAAGGACTATTTGCAACCCACTCGTACCACTACACCTTCATGCATTATTTTACCAGAAAATGCACCCAATTTCTCTATTAAGCATGGCATGATGTCAGTGATACCTCAGTTCCACGGGATGGATTCTGAGAGTCCGTACCAGCACTTAACAGATTTTGAGTTGGCTTGTGCCACATTTATCACTAGGGCTGTTACTGATGAGTTCATTAGACTTCGTTTATTTCCTTTCTCTTTAAAGGATAAAGCGAAGATTTGGTTTAACTCTTTAAGACCCAACTCTATTTCTAGTTGGTCTGATATGCAGCGTGAATTCTTACAAAAAATTTTTCCCTTTCAGAGAACTCAATTTTTGCAAGAGCAAATCAGCCAATTCAATCAGAGACCTGATGAGACCTTTCAGGCCAGTTGGGAAAAATTTAAAGATTTGATGAACATCTGTCCACATCATGGTTTTGAATCTTGGAGGTTGGTGAGCTATTTTTACACTGGCCTCACTCCGGAATGCAAGCAATTTGTTCAGACAATGTGCAATGGGGAGTTCTTTAGCAAGGAACCTGATGAAGCACTGTCATTTTTTGACTACCTTGCTGAGAGCGCACAACAGTGGAATACTCGTACTGATCGAGTTCCATCAACAGCACAACCACTGAGAGCTATTTCTGGAGGGGGTAGATACGAGCTTAAAGGGGACACTGATGTTCAAGCCCGAATAACTGCTTTAACTAGAAGAATGGAGGTCATGGAAATGGACAAAGTGAAGGCTGTGAAAGTAGCAGAGGCATGTTCTATATGTGCTGATTCAAACCATAAGACCCAAGACTGCCCGATTATGCCAGTATTTCAAGAAAGTGGGTCGGAGCAGATGCAATCAACTAACTGGGTGAATAGAGCACAGAATCAGCCTTTCTCCAACACATATAATCCGGGGTGGCGGAATCATCCAAATTTCTCATGGAGAAATGATCAACCGGGTCGGTCCCCACCACCTCAACAAGAACCATTTCATCAGAGTGCTCCTCAGCATCAGTACCCGTCATATCAGAATCCTCAGAGCTATCCTCCTGTAGCTCCGCCTGGATTTCAGCCTCATATGGCTGCACAGAGTTTTCAACCTTCATCATCTGCAAAGAAAACTCTAGATGACAGTATGGCACAGATGGCCAATACACTTCAACAATTCATGCAGATTCAGGCCACCACAAATAATCAAAATACTCAGGCCATAAATGAGTTGCGTGGCACTATGAATAAGATGAGCACAACCTTGAGCACCCTAGAGAAAGGGAAATTTCCAGCGCAGCCTCAGCCTAATCCTCAAATATACAGGCAGCAACAACAGCAAGTGCATAATGTCTCAGGGGACGTTATTGAGACGGCGAAGGCAGTTATTACTTTGAGAAGTGGGAAAGAAGTTTCCCGACCAGAGATGCCTATAGACACACAGGTAGCTGCTCCTACACCTGAAGATGTAACGGAACATGATGAAGTTGAGAAAGAACCAGAGGTAGTGAGACCAGAGCTGAAGAAGCCTGTAAGTGTAGATGCTGAAACTAGTAAGGGATACCAACCTGTGGTTCCTTATCCTCAGAGATTGGCAGCTGGCCAAAAGAACAAGTATCACACGGAGATTCAAGAGATTTTCAAGCAAGTGAAAATCAATATTCCACTCTTGGATGCCATACAACAAGTGCCTTCATATGCAAAATTTTTGAAGGACTTGTGCACAGTGAAGAGGAAGCTGAATGTAAAGAAGAAAGCTTTCCTAACGGAGCAAGTTAGTGCATTGATATTGAGCGAGACTCCTCAGAAGTTTGGAGATCCCGGCTCTCCCAATATTTCCATTATGATCGGCGAATCACGCATTGGGAGAGCTTTACTTGATCTGGGGAGTAGTGTAAACCTGCTACCGTTCTCAGTGTATGAACAGTTGGGATTGGGTGAGCTGAAAAAGACCTCCATCACGCTGCAGTTGGCTGACAGATCAATTAAGGTACCGAGGGGTATTGTAGAGGACGTGTTAGTCCAGGTGGACAAATTCTACTACCCAGTGGATTTTGTAGTTCTTGATATGCAGCAACCAGCCTCCACTATTTACCAAGCTCCTGTCATCCTTGGAAGGCCATTCCTAGCTACATCAAATGCTTTGATCAATTGCAGAAGTGGTGTTTTGAAGCTTACTTTTGGGAACATGACACTTGAGTTGAACGTTTTCAATGCTGGCAAAATGTCATCACATTTTGATAACACAAGTGACTTGAATGCTGTGGAGAGTTTGACACCAACAGAGTTTATTTGCTTAAATTCTCTTTTCTTTGATAATGATCCTATTTTTCATACACCTGAATTTTTACTTAATAAAAAAATTGATCATATTAATGACTTCGAATCTTTTGATTGTTTTGCAGATGATAGTTTCCCGGATGAGCAGCTGTTTGTGGTTGATAGAGCCCCCTGGGAAGTATTTTGAGTTGCTTCTCCTTCTTTACAGTTTTCTTTACTTGCATTTTCTTTTATTTGTTCTTTTGCATTTGATTTTATTTTTCTTGTTGATTGTTTGTTTTGTTTGATTAGTTCTATGCACTCTGTTTCTTTCGTTTGATTCAGTGAGGACTATGTCTCTCACTAGTTAGGGGCGGAACGATGGCATTGTGTAAAAAAAAAAAAATAAATAAATAAAAAATAAAATAAAATAAAAATAGATAGATTTTATTTAAAAATGCTTTTACATAAACTTGAGGTTCTTAGCCTCAGATTGGAGACGCTCATTCTCTTCATACAAAATCATGTCAGCCCTATTCATAGGAGCTGGCAAGCGGAATGAAGAACTCAATAGAGATTTCAACTGTTTATTCTGCTGCCGAAGGATTCCTTCCCTTGTGTGAGACTCTTGAACAATGCGTTGAAGTACAGCAATTTGTTCTTTTAGCCTTTCAACCTCATGGTTTTTGGCTTGAACCCGCTGGGAAAAAGCAACAATAGAGGATGAGTAGCGAGTTCCGAGACTCACCAAATCATAGATAGCATCAGAGTCTGACTTATTAGCCATGCTATCATTTTCTTGCTGCAACATGGCACCAATGGCAGCTGCAGAAAGGACAGGAGGTTGAGATGTAGAAGAATGAGCCATTGAGAAAGGGATTGAGAACTTAAGGCGAGAATGTTGAAGGAATGCAGATGAGTTATAGAGATAAGAAGAGAACTTGATGCGGATTGAATGAACTTTGAGACTGATTTTATAGAGAGAGCATGAAGAACAAGTCCGGAGCCTTCAATCTCGTTTGTCAACAACATCAGGCGTTTATTTTCAAATCTCTAGCCACACTTGTCTGGTCACGGACGGATCCACCGAAAAAAAAAAAAAAAAAAGATTTCAGTAATCTCGTTAATTTCAGTTATCTTTTGCTAATTTTCTCGTATTCTCTTTTTGCAGGTACGATTTTTTGACGAAAAATGGATTAAGGAACATTGCTTTCATATTCATATCAGTTGGTAATCTCGTTCCAAAACTTTTTATTTTACTTTCTTGCTTGTTTTTATTTCTTTTGCTTTTTGTATCTTCTAACTTTGATAGAAATTTACTCCCTGTGTGCACTCGAGTATTTCAAGTGACATCTTTCCTCTTTACTCTTTCGTTTCAATATATGTTCTGCAGTGTTTATCTTGCTTAAATTCATGCCTGCATAACATATATCGTCGAACATTCATTTGCTGAACATTGAGGACAATGTCAAATTTAGTTGGGGGGAGAGAGTTTCTGTTGAAGTTTTTTTTGTTGAAGATGTATTAGTACTAAAAAAAAAAAAAAAAGATTTGTTGAAGTAATGGAACATGTGGAATGTAGTGCAAATATGAGTATATGTCAAAAGAGGGACTTATCCATTTTATTTAGTTGTTAAACCAAGGGAAAGATGTTAAGAGTTTTGCTTAAACACACACAACACATACCCGGAAGGCCTAGAAAGACTACATTGAGTCATTGTTGGTTGATTTACACTTCAATTGTTTGAAACTCTAATGAACCATATCCTAATGGCTTAGGAAGAAATTTGAATTAAATAAGAAAAGGGACAAGCCAGGGATAAAAAAAAAAAAAAACAAAAAAAAAAAAAAAAAAAAAAAAACAAAACAAAAACAAAAATTACATTTGTGTACTGGAAAAGGCTGCCTATTACCGGGGTCCTTACAAAAGAAGTAGGCGCCTTTCAAAGTGTAATAGCGTGAAAGCCGCCACTACAATGGTTTTGAATTAGAGTAAGACCATGTGGTTTTCTCAGATTAGTTGTTGTGATTGAAATTATTAATGCCTCTTGGTAGTCAATCTTGGAATTCTAACCCCATTTCCATGCACTTAAAAGAAAGCAAGCTTTGTTACATGTAATTCCCTTGGTTGATTAACTAAATTGTGTATAAATCTCTCAGTTGATACAAAATTCAGATTAATCTATCTCCAGTGTTCTTAAACTCAACAAATCTATTTCATGGCATGTGATTCTCAGATTTTCTCAAGTTGGTAATTTCACCTTTGCATGAATTCATTCGCTTTATTTGCTAGAGTCTAGCAAAAAGCTAGTTGGGGGGTGTGATAAAAGGTTAGAATTGCATAATTAAGTTTTTAAATGGGTGATTTATTTTATCAAATAAAGATTGAACACTTAATTATGCATCAAATTCTAATATTGAATGCAAATTAATTGATGTCAATATTTTATACACATAAAGTTCTATATTTGCCTTTGAAAGAAATAATTTTTTATGTACTGCAGGGCATTTATGAAAATACTAAAAGAGAATGGAACTCACGGCTGGAACTCAAGGGAGCAAGCAGAAAATCAGCACATGCAGAAAGAAAGTTAGGCCACCCACTCCCAAGTTAGGCCACCCACTCCACCATTCTTCAAAGTTTGGCCACCCACTCTTGAGAAATGGTAGGATGCTCTCTCCTATAAATAGGAGAGAGCTCAGAAGAGAAAGGGCATCAAGGCAGTGGAGACGAAGGAGAGAAGACAGAACTTTAAAACTTAGCTTTCATTTTTCAGTTTCATTCTCATTTCATTCGGCAGTTGTTGTTCATTTTAATTCATTTTTCAGTTTCATGCTTCTGTTTTAGTTTTCATTCAGCATCAGTTTATTTTACAGCTTTAATTTGAAACTTAAGGAAGCAAGTTTTCTTTCCATGTTAAAGCAAGCTTTCTTTGTATTCATCTAGGAAATAATTTCTTTTAGTGTTTATTTTATTTAGAGCTCAAATTCAATTTGAGTGTGTAATTTATTTGAAATTTTAATTTAATTGAGAGTTCAATTTCTTTTAGGATGCATTTTATTTAGAGCGTTTATTTTATTTGAGAAATCATTTTATCTGGAAGTTCAGATTTTTGGATTGGAGAACGCAGTCTCCATTTCCAAACATCAAGTTTATTCCTTACAATTCCTGTTTTTATTTAATTTCAGTTTAATGTCTTATATTTTCCGTGCACATTTAATTTCTGTCTATTTAAATTACTGTCATTTATTTATTTTTGCACCTTTAATTTCTGTTTATTTAAATTAACTATCATTTATTTTTCTCGCACTTGTAATTCCTCTATTTAGGTTAATGTCATTTATTTTCTTGCATCTTTAATTCCTATTATTTAAATTAATGTCATTTATTTTTCTTGTTCTTTTAAATTTCAGTCTATTAATTTCAGCAATTTTAATTTAATTTCATACATTTTCATTCCTTACTTTTCATCGCTGCATTCAAATCCGACAAACAAATCTAAAAACATGAATCTAGTCCATGACTAGTAAAATTTCCATCCATTGCACATACCATTTATTTTTTTTTTCTTTGTGAAGTTTTTCACAATTTTTCAACGAGTTTAAATTTTGAGTAAATTTTCCCTGAGGAGACGATCTAGGAATTTATTCCTTATTATTACACGACATCCTCCTACACTTGGGATAGCATTAATGCTACTCATTTTTGAGTGAGTCAGTGGCATAACCAAATTTAGTTGTGAAAGAATGCATGGAGGGCAATAGATGGGATATGGATTATTTAATGCAGCTGGTGGGGCAAGGAAATAAGGACTTAATTGTTTCAAAGGTTCACAGAACAAGAGCAGCTCAGGATAAACTTGTTTGGATGGGCACTTCGAATGGTTGTTTTACGACAAAGAGTGCCTGGAATTTTGCTCGTGTGGTGGTTCCAAAATCACAGTGGTCTGAGTGGATCTAGCATGCTGCACTACCAAAGAAGATTTTGGTGCTAATGTGGAAGGCTCTTTCACATAGTCTTAGTGTGGATAATGTATAAGGTGTCTTGGTCTTCCTATATTGTCTAAGTGTGAGTGCTGTTGTCAGGGGGCTTTGAAGATTTGAATGATGTATTATATGGGGGAGAGATAGCTACGGCTATCTAGAAATTTTGTTCACATGCTCTAGTTGTTCCATACGTAATTATCAGATCATGGAGTGGAACGGTTAAGGCTTGGTTTAGACGCACAGTGAGGTCGTCACAAGTTGGTAATCTAATTTGTCTTATTTCGAGTATTATAACTTCGAGCTTGTGGTGTTGGAGGTGTTCGGCCAGAATGGAAGGAAAAAAGGAATCCATTGGTTCGTTGTGGAGATCTGTCAAATTTTGGATTAATTGGGTTGGTCTAAAACTAAAGGATGGCACTAGCCGTGATGGAGGGACGTTGAGGTGCTTATGCTGCTACAGTTGCCGATTAAGATAAGGAGAAAGGAAAGAATCATGGTAGTTTCTTGGCAAAAACCATGTACTGGATGGGTTAAGTTAAATATTGATGGTAGTAGTTTACAAAATCTAGATGAGTTGGGCGTCAGTGGAATATTGCGAGATGAACAAGGAAACATGAAATTTGCATTTGCTACTCGCCTGGGAAGGGGAACTAATAATCACGCAGAGCTTCAGGCTTTGCTAATGGGATTAAGTAAATGCCGTAACTTGGGTTTTGATAACATTATTTTGGAGCTTGATTCCTTGTTGGTAGTCAAGTGGTTGAAAGATGGGAAGTGTAGCTTATGGTATTTGGAGGATTTCTAGGAGGAAATCAGTGAGATTTTATCACAGCTTAATTTTCGGTTTCAACATGTTTTCAGAGAGGGAAATATGGCAGTAGATGTTTTGGCTAGGATGGGAAGTAGTGGCTGCAGTGAAGAATGGTTTTCACAAGAGGACGTTCCATTTTTGCTTAAGCGCATCCTTTAGACTAATCGTAGTGGCTTGCCTTATTTGCGCAAGTCCAAGAAAGTTGGTTGAGGTTTACACAGTTTTTTAGTGCTTTTGATTTGTTTTACGCTGCATTGATTTATCTATTTTTACAATTTTTGCAGTTTAAGTTGTGTATATGGATATTCCTCCACTAAAAGTGAGGGAGTTTAATAAAATGGGGAGAGGGTCACTCTTGGACATGTGACCTTCGACTCTTCGAGGGGGGGGGGGGGGGGNGGAAGAAGCACATGACGTACACATGATCAGGACAGAGCTAAATAATTCCCATAATAGATCAATCCTCATATAATATATAAGGAAACATCAATTCCAAATTTCTGTATGAGGCAGGAGAAAGTCTATCCCTGTTTAAATCCAAAACATTTGCTATACACGATTATGTATACCTGTAAAATCCATAACATTTAACCAAAAAGCACTTTTGCAGTAATGTAAGTATAGTTACCTAAAGTGGTGCAATAACAACCTAATAACCCATCAATTACATTGTCCATAATAAATTGCATTCACATTTTCATTGGCATTGACAAACAAAGAATTAAACTTAGTCAGAAATTAAAAGCATTTGAATTGGCCGCCAAAATACCAATTTAATGATCATGTCAAGCATGGAAGGATACCTATAAATTAATAAAGACTGACACGAACATCTTCTACTTCTTTCCTAAACTCCAAAACCAACTCCAATGGCATCAAATTAATGTCGCATAGATATATATTTATATATATATATATATAGTTCTTCCCACAAAACTTGGTTGCCCATGTTTACATTGTCTTCTTCCAAGCAAAGCTAGCTAATGAACATTTTCAGGGGAAGTAATCGAAATCATGGGCAAAGAAATAGCTTTCAAGATTTACAATACCCATCTAATTAACGTAACCATCCTATATATGTTTGAACAATATTTTGGTAATTAGCCCTCTAACTTATATTATCTTTTACCTTTTTTTTAAACAATCCAATCATCTTAACAACATAATAATTATAAATAATCTACATGCATTCAACTTAAACAAATAGGATTACAAATAAATAAGACTACTCAACAAATTACTTGGAATCAACTTGATCATCAAATTTGAGTTCGGCTCGATTTGTTTTGTGAATGAATTGTTCTAATATAAAATTAATGATTAATTATTAAAAGATACAAACTATATAAAACTCAACTCGTATAAGCTCGTTTGAATTCAAATAACTTCAAATTTATTATTTTTTAATTATAGTATTATCTTTCTATTTTATTATACAATTAATAAATATAGATTAGCAGTGTAAATCCACGCAATTCACTTTCAACGTTGTTATTTTTAAAGAAACATTAATAAATTATGTCATTAGATAAATTTATTAAATTAAAAATAATATATCAGTTAAATTACTACTTTTTTTTCAAAATTAACTGTCTTTTAGTTCTCTTAATGGGTGTATTTTATGTTTTCTAAACTTAGGAATTTTCCAAAAAAAAAAAAAAATCTTGTTTTCAGTTTCATAATCAACACATCTATAAATGTTATTGAATTAATAAATAAATAAATAAGAAGTTAAAAGGACCCTATTCACTATGATTCTTGATTACCAATGTTGTTTTGGCCCAAAATATAACATATTGGTGTCATTTGGTGAGGTTCTCCATTATTAGGATATAAACAAATTAAAATGAGAATATATAAGAAGATAGAAAATTAAGTTGCTCAAGCAAAATTGTGGAAATCAAATGCTAATACTTTTAGCAAATTTCGATGCCGTTTGAACAATGGGTAAGATGAGATGAGTTAAGATAAAAGTTAAAAATTGAATAAAATATTATTATAATATTAATTTTTAATATTATTATTATTTTGAGGATTTGAAAAAATTGAATTATTTATTATATTTTGTGTGAAAATTTAAAATACTTGTAATGATAAAATGAGATAAAATGAAATGAGATGAAACATTTCTTATATCCAAACACTTCAGATGCAAAGAGATATTTAGTCTATAAAATTTTTTTAAGAAAATAAAATTACAAATTGATATAATTTGATGAGGTATTAGAAAATTAAAAGTTATTTTTATTATAAAGTAGATGTGAGGTCTCCCAGCAAATTTATAGGTATATATTAGCATGAGTATTATTCATTTAGCAAATTTAGCTATTTCTATGCATTAAATAGTTTAGGACTAGTTTAAAAGAAAAAAAGAAAAAAAAAATTGTTGTTTGAACGGCGAACTTCATTCAATAATGCATTAATAACTAGAGAACATGAGATTCATGAGGGAAAGAAAATTCAAGGCCGGAATGAGGTGCCGGCGGGCAAATGAGATGGCATCAATGGTGGCAGCAATGAAGAGGACTTGTTACGTTTTGGTACGAACTTTCGAGCCCAAACATGCTTACCATTAATGGTAAATTTTACCTTTCCGATACCGCCGAGTATCATTTCCATGGCTGAAGCCTTGTGAAAAACAATACGAGCAAACAAGGCTTGCTCATGTGGCTGCACTTCTTGCATGTGCAATGACTCTATACAATCTCCATATGATCTTGTAATGAACTCTCTCACTTCCCATTCTTGTACGGGATAGCCTTTGGAGAATGTAACAAACATGGTCCTGTCATCTGCTGGAATCTCAGGATTTCCTGAGGTTTGCTGCTGAATCAGATCGCCTCCAGCAGCACCCAAAAGATGGAGTCCTGAGTGCACAGCTAAGGATTGCTGAATCGAAGATGGCATTACCATCTGGCTTTCTGCTAAGCTTTGAGCAGCATTTCTTTCAATGGCTTTCTGCATTATGTCTGAGAATGCTCTGATGCATACATCGTTCACAATTTTCGCGACTCCTGCAATGCCATTTAGCCGATCATCGAGGAAAAACGGGAGAGATATCTCTTTCTCCACCAGCACTTGAAGGAGAGGAATATCATAGTTCTCGGATGAGGAAGATGTTAGGTTCCTGTGAATGCAGTTGAGGCATATTATAGCCTCGTCTGCAAGTTCATTGATCAAAATGAAAGGCAAGGATGTCATCTTCTTCACAACATTATCAAATCCCAATTTCTCCAACCAAAGCCATAAGGCCATAACTTGAATAGACTCCACTGGATCTCGCCAGAGGTTCATCACAAGAATGGTGTACAACTCTCGGTCAATGGAATGGAATATGTGGAACTCCTCTTGAGAGACAAAAGAAGATGAAGAAGCCATCCTTTTCTGGACTCCACCAATAGGCAGTAAGATCCTGCTAAATCAATGAAATCTTCAATATTGTTCTTGTAGTTGTTACCACCAGCATCAAAATCATACATGAAATTTCGAGTTAAGAACAAACTAGGAACCAAAGAAGAGAAGAAGTTTTTCGCCCCAGTACCAAAAGACTTCGGAGAAAGGGGGTTTCACTGCATAGCAACATTCTAGAGAAGTCAACTTGGCCAGGATTAATGCGTTCTGAAAAAATTTACATTGAACTTTGTGGCTGCAAAAAATTAGTTTGATCATCCGAGGAGAACAAGAAAAACGAAGCCTGATGCAAAAAGTTTCACTAATTTTCAAAGCAATATAACATATAATACTGATCTCTATGGAGACTGTTCCATCTGATAACTCATAGCAATGTCTTTTAGTGCCATAAACTGATTTAAGAAGCAAGAAGAATAGAGAACCTGAAGGTAATTCTTCTCAAGTAAGACTTGTTTCCAATATGCAGCCGATCTTTCCCAACCAAATAGTGTAGCACGGGTCAAGAAGCTCCTCAAATTCACACAAATACGACTTCTCAATCCCGGAAAATTTATAGGGACCATCTGACCAGAGGTGCAAACTAAAATGAGGAAGTTCCATAATGTTGTCCTTGTCAATGTACTCTCTGGACAATAATGACTTTGTTGGCATCAACCACATTTTTTAAGTAAGAACTTGTTTATGACAAGGCACAATTAATGTTACGAATCTTTGTATGGAAATTTCAGTTAAGACTGATTAATACACTTTCCTTGTTTGGAAATCAAATTTTCGTAACAGTCCCAGGGACAAAGGGCATGGCACTCATGCATGTCTATTTCACCAAAGGATTTTTTGACTGTGCTTTGAATAAGTTCATACATTGGCGGTTCATTAGGCGGATCTACATAGATATAGATCATTCTCTCCTACATGGCTAAACAGTTGGGGATTCAGCCATTTGCATGCAGAATCAGTGACAAGTTTTGAAACTACAGTCACTAAAAGAGGCATATACTGGCTTATCAGTTTGGAAGATGGCTTACACATCAACCACCACGTTGTTTACTACACCAGTTTGATTTAAAAAGGAAAGGAATTATTAGGAGTGTGCATCCGGACTAGATTTTTTCCGGATCTGAGTGAATCCGGGCGGATAACTGCTCGGATTACACCCAGGCGGTTGTTATAAAACCGGATCCAGTTTACGGATCCGGTTTTATAACCCGGTAATCCGTAATCGGATATTACACCCGGTCATTAATTCTTTTTCTCCGAAACGACACCGTACTCGTCTCTCTCGAACGAAATTCAACTCTAGTGTCTCTCGAACGAATCTCACTTGCACTCGTCTTCTCTCACACTCGTCTCTCAAGTTCTCAACCCTAGGGCTCGTGGCGATTGCAAATCCGTCGGTCTTTGTCTTGAAATCTAAGGTATGTTAATATCTCTCTCTCTCTCTCTCTCTCTTTGTGTCTCTGTCTCTCGCTCGGTTTGAGTTTCTATTGGATTTTCGTTTGGGTCTGTTTGGGTTTATGTTTGATTTCTGGGTTTAGTATTTTGTGAAGCTGATGTTTATATTATGCTTTATATCTCTTCCCTTCTTAATGCTTTTGGTCTCTCTGTCTATGCCTCTATCTCGGTTTAGTTGGATTTTTTTTTTTGGGTTTGTAATTTGATTTTCGCTTCTGTTTGGTTTTGTGTTTGATTTTTTGGATTTAGTATTTTGTGAAGCTTATGGTTCGATTATAGAATGGAAAAAAAGAAGAAAAAAAGGGTTTTGACAATGGGTTAAATCTATTTCTCACATGCATGCATATGATTTTCAATAGATTGATTGCTTGTTGAACAGAAAAAGTCATGACCTCTGTGGAGTATTTTAGTATATATCATTTTACACTAAATTACTTTTAAATTTATGTGGAGTTCTTTTTGGAATTAATTCCTTGATAAAAGCTGGAGTCTAGGCTCTGATCAGTTCACCACTCAAAAAAAAAAAGTTTAGGTTTGCAAACACTTACCTTGACCCAAACAGCACAAGTCAAAATGAATATAAGTTGCTCCGACACATGCTCACAACAAAATAAATTGACTTTCTAGAAATACAAAATACTTTAAAAAAAATAAATTTAATTCTAAAATATGTAAGG
>QGSO01039553.1:0-18447 GCA_011037825.1 Carya cathayensis | reverse complement strand
TTTCAGAAAATGATTTATTATCTATTAATGTTTTAGAATTTGAAAGATTTGGGAGTCGTTTTTTTTCTATTATGGGATGTAAGTTCATTGATCTTAGAAGTTCCGGAAGATGATTCTTATTTGATTTAAGGTTTTAGAATTGCAGAATTGAAGGACTGATTTATAATAGGAATTGAGTTCTTAGTTTTACAGACTTAGTGTTGTAGCTTGATCTACTCTAGTGAGTGATTAGTTTGTAACCATTAAAATGGGGTTGATTAGAGTTGAGTTATTGATATGAAAATTTTTTTCTAGAGTAGATTTCTTTGAGGATTGAAGATATCGAGCTAGTTTAGAAAATAATTATTGTTAACTCGAGGTTGTAGTAGCAGATCTTAGGAAATGATTCTATCGATTCGAAAGGTATAGGTCCATCAGGGTGTTGGAAATAGTAGATTTTGTGTTGGTATTGAATACGATTGAATTTGAGGTTATATGATCCGTAGACTTTTGGGAATGGATTCTTAGCAGGTTTAAGGTCATTCTCGGTACCAAACTTTAAGCAATGGCTGGTTGCTGATTTAAGGATATAAGTTGAGTAGATTTAGGAATGATTCTTGCTGAGTTGAGGATATAAGTCCAGATGATGGAAATGTGATAATGGATCACTTGTACGTTTGAATGATTTTTGGTGTTGGCTAAGAGTGCATGGGATCGATGAGTAGTAATGGTACGTATGTATGGATTTCGGAGAGTGCTGGTCCTAGTCTCATCTATTTTTTGGCTTGGTAGGAGTTGAAGAGGAATCTGTGTGGTAATATTAAATTCAAGAGATTTTTGGCTTTGAGTTGTTTGGTAAGTTGAACGGAATGTGCAGTCGAAGCGGGTTACCCATTGGGATGGTGGTTTGAAACGACTGTTGTGTTTATCTTGAGAATTAATTGCGACTTGAAGTCATAGGAATTTAAATTGGTGAGGCTATACTTTTCTTTGGAGATCAAGTATCCAGTTGGGAGAATTGGGGATATGGTTATTTAACTTGAAAAGAGATCGTTAGGTCACCATGTGTGGTGTATGAAGTAATAAATCTTGGAAGTTGAAACTTATGCATCAAAGGTGGGTAGCATAATCATATGTATGAAGTAATAAAGCAGTAGGATCCATGAGTGTTGTTTAATAGTTTTTGATGGATTGAAGATTTAAACAGTATGGCCTGTCTTGAGATTTATTTGTGAAGTGTTATTGAAGGAATTAGTTGTACTAAAACTAGAGTTTTTGAGAGTACAAGTAGGTGGGTGAGTTACCATGAGCGTTTCGATTATGTCTAGGTGAAGTCAATGGTAGTTTATAGTGAGTTAGTTATTGCAAGATTAGATGTTATTCAAAATATAGGTAATGAGCTTGAAGTGTGGGATATCGGATAGAAGTTATAGGCGCTCTCGTTGGTTGGCCGGGAAGGACTTGGGCCTTTTTGGAGATGTTCCTTATCTTTAGAAGAGACAGGTGTATTTTGGGATGATGTTATGTGTTTTCAATTTGGGGCCTGGAGGTTGATTAGTACTGGTTTCTGTCATCAATCAATGGGTGTATTTTTGCGGAATGTTGGTTTTCGTTTGGGGCAGCGATGGCCAACTGAGGAATGAGTGGAGATTTGTGGTTTTTGGAGGCATACGATTTTCTATGGAAATGTGGTAAAGGTTTTCTTGTGATTAGGTGTGGATTGAGCTTGTACTTCATGATATTAATTTTTGAGGATATAGCCTTTAAGTATTTTGATGAGTTATCAGAGTGCGCGCGAAAGCATGATTTTTGGAGATACTTAGAAGTTCAAATTTTGTATCGACTTTGAAGATTTAGTAGTGATTCGAAGTTTTAATGGGAGATTAATCATTTGGTCGTGCAATTTGGTTTATGGATGGTTAACTTTGGAAGTGGCTATTAGGTTACCAAAGTTGGAATGGGATGAAAGTTTGGAAGGTAAAGCAGAGACGTCGTTGATATTAGTGATTTATGGTGTGAAGTTAATAACCATTGGATTTGTTGGGAGTTGTCGATGATATGTATCTCTCAAATATGTTCGGAGTTGTATCTTGTATCTGTTTGGCGCTGATGGTTGATCTTGCAAATTTCGAGGACGAAATTTGTTTTAAGGGGGGAGGATGTGATACCCCGTTTTACGTGTATTTTCACTGAAGGAGTGTTTTTAATTTAATTAATATATTGGTTTATTTATTTTAAATTATTGTATTTTAATTGGTTTTTAATTTATTTGATGTTGTGTTTAATTTATTTTAATCGTTTTACGGTTTTTAAAATCGTTTTCGGCGGATCAGTTTTTGGTTTCCGGAGTGAGGATTGGACCTCATTTCTTTTCTTTTCTCTTTTCTTTTTCCCTTTTCCTTTTTCTTTTTTCTCTTTCTTTCTTTCTTTTTCTTCTTCTTTTCCCTCCTGGTTTCTCTCTCCCCGCGCAGCCCTTCCTTTTCTCCTTCCCGTCGCCCACACTTCGGCCGCCCAGTGCTCCGCCTTCCAGCCGTCGTGGTCGACACCACCCCCACCATTCTCTTCCCCTCCCACCAGAGATCATCCCCACCAATTTTCAGAGCCATCGGACCAGCCGTTAGCCGCCACGCACGGCTGGAAGTCAAGGCCCCAGCCCTGTTTTTCTCCCCTGTCGCCGGTTGCTTTCGCAGCCCAGAACTGCCGCTCGCCGGCGGCGTGGCCTACACCACCCACCCAGTTTTCTTCCCCTCTCACCGGTGAACATCCTCACCAAGTTTCACCTCCATCCGAGCCACCGTTAGCCACCACGAGCTCCTCCAAGCCACACGGTTGTTCACCGATTCCGGCGCCGTCGCACCACCTCCGGCCACCATCTCTTCACAGCTTTTTCCTCTACCTCTTGCCAACCTAACCCACCTAATTTCAGCCCCGATCCGTTGCCGGAGCAGCTCCCACGAGCTCAACTTCGTTCAGCCCCTTTTTGGCCTTCGACTGCCATTTCCACCACCACCCACGGCCAAAACTCACTTCCTTTAGCTTCATAAACATCTCAAGACCATTCCCTATCAATTTCATGTCTTGGTTTGTCCCCGTTCGAAAGTGGGTAATTTATTACCCACGGCCACAGTGTAAAATACACTGTTACGTTGCTTTTCCTCCGCCGTTTGCAACGCCGCGAGCTTTCGAAAAATACCGTATAGTGCTGTAAGTATTTTCCAAACTCTACTTTTAGATTTAAATATATTTTGCTCTTACAATAAATTATCTGGTTGGTTGGTTGATTCCGGATTGAGGACGGAGTTGCTTGGTTTGTTGATTTATGGTTGGTTGGTTGTGTTGTGCATTGAGATTTCATTTACATGGTGCATGCACGTGCATTCTTTTTGAATTGAGAAAAAATCCTGTTTTATTGGCGTAAAAATCCTGTGTACCACGACCCCAAGCCGAGATAGGGTATGATCTCGGTGGAGCTCATTTAGGTGTCATACGTGTGGTCATTAACCGCGGTGTGACACAGGAGCCAGGGTGTGCGGATGACCCTTAAGGGAGGTCATGGTGCATACGGATTAATTGGTTAATGGATTGAGTTGGATATGGGCCAAATGGGATTTTTGGCGTGCGTGGAAAAATATGGTTTTATGGGTTTTGTGCATTGGCATTCTCTCATGCATATTGTTTGAGTTTTAATATGTTTTTATCTAGTGGTGTTTGGATTTTACTTACCTGCGGCACCATTTTTGGTACCGTAGATTTTGATGCAGAGATCGAGGAGGAGGAGGAGGCTGAGCCCGAGGATGCGGCTCCGCCGGAGTTTTGAGTTGAAGTGCTTATCTATGGATTTTAATTGTATTTGTTTTGATGTTATGTATTTGGATTTGAAAGTATTGAACATGTTATATTTTATTTACGCGTTTAAATTTATTATGTATGCTTTAAACAGCTTTGTATTAAACTAAGAAAAATTCTGGTACTTAGTTATATGACTTTGCTATCCGCTGCGTGTTTCTTCGTGCACATTTGTTGCTTTTACACACACTCGGCACTCGTCGATAGGGTGGTGACCCGTGTTGTCATCATCCGGACGTCTCGATTTTCCCGTGTTCGTATGTGGGGATTTGGGGGCGTCACAATGGTAGTTGGGACTACCACGTTGAGATTTGATTACAAATCTTAGTAAGTTAACAAGAAACTCCCACACAGGTTAATTATGAATGCATGGCAGTAAAAGCATGAATGCATAATTAAAGTCGTAAATAAGCATAGCATAACTTGACATATAGCATGGTATAACTGACATAACCTGAACTGAAACGTGAACTGAACTTAACTTGCCATGACATGAATTTGAACTTAAAATATAACATGGGCTAGCAACATAACATGAACGTGAACTTGAAACATAACATAGACTTGAATCATAGCATGAACATGAACATACATAACATAAACATTTTACTCTCAATCGTCGCATTCTACGGGAATAAAGCGCGAAACACGAGGAACTGTAAGAGGGTATTCTAAAAGTTTGAAATTTAATTACTAACAATTAGAAACATGAAAACGAGCTAACTTAGAGTAAAATTACCATTTTACCCTCTACATGTGGAAAAATGACCATTTTACCCCTAACTTAAGGATTTCACATCCTAACCCCAAAAATTTTCAAAATTTACATTCCTTATGTACATTTTTTCCTAAACTCAAATATTAACTCAGAAAAATTTAAAACAAAACAGAACTATGGAAAAGACACTATGGCTTAAACATCCATAGGCCATTTCTCTTGAGTTTTGTTGCAATTCCTTCCAATTTCAAAACTCATTCTTAATCCAAAATTCTCCAACAAACATCTTCCAATCCTAAGTTTAAAACTATACTTAAAATATCCATTTAGAAAAAAGCTAATAATCAACACCAAACTTTTTGTAAAAAGATCCAAACACTTAATCACAAGCTTTGACCCTAAATCAAAACATCTCCAAGAATTCCAAAAATCAAATCTTATTTCTAACATATTCATAACATCATCCTAAAATAAACCATGCTTTAAATCATCAAACTAAAGTCACCAAAATCACAAAATAACACCTAGAGCTTTTGCTTTTACACTTAGTCCAAAAACAAAAACTTTTTCCTCAACTAGCTTTGATAAATCTCTTGATCAATGGCTTAAGAGGGTGAGATCTTCGAAATAAATCATCACATGGCTTAAATATGTGTCCCAAATAATATCCAACCATCAAAATTAAAATCACATGGCTAGAAATCAACAAAACATGGATCTAATCCAAAAACATCAAATCTTAGGCCTAACCGAAATCCTCTTGCATAGAAAAAAATCATATCCATATCTTTGAAACTAATACTAAATATTTTCAAAATAACATCCTAACATGAAAATAAGAGACTTAGGATCATCATATAAAAATATCAAAGCCTTTAGAGTAAGATCAAACCTCAAAATATTCAAACTTTCTCCAAATAAAAACTGTTTTGCCACTTCCAGTTTTCAAGTTTCTAGATCTAAGAAAATCTATCATCAAAAGCTTTATTCATGCAACAAAACCTCAATGAAACTCTTAAACACATGCTAAAAACACTCCATAAAATTTTCGGACCAAGATATGTCCATTAGCTTGGTCAAAAACTCCAAAACATAACATACTCTCCAGATTCACGCCTCAGAATGACCTTTCCATGGTTAAAAATAATTTTGACCAACCAAATGACCATGGAATGATACAAATAATATATCTACGGAAACTATACTCAAAGAGGAACAACTTTTATGAAGGAGTAATCGTGTGAAATTACTTATAAAGGGTCAAAAATCTCCACGTAAAAAGACACAGAAATCTGCCCGAGAGAGCTCTTTTGAGTTTCTCTCTAAGAATGGGGTGAAGAAGTGATTAAAGTGAAAGAAGTGTGGCTTGCACGACTCTAGACTTCTGGAGGGGGAAGATATGGGCTTGAAAGACCCTTGATTGGAGGTGGCTATGTGACATAAAGTGGAGAATAGTGAAGGGAGAGGACAGCCTGCAGAAGCTGTGAGGTATGGAGGTTGATGGGGTGGGTTTCTCCATCTCATCAAGGCACTATTGGGTGCAGCCAAGGGCAGTGGATGGTCTGCCATGTGGGGGAGGAAACTTCTCCAAGAAGCCTTGCCAAGGTGGCCAAATTCGTGGGCCTTGGTGGGCCTCAACCAAGTGGGCTTCAATTTGGGGTTTAAAGGGGGTTTGGTTAGGGTTTGAGATGCTATCAAGCTCAAATCCAATTTTTCTTGGCCCAATCAAATTTCCAAGGTTTAAAAGGTTGGATAATGATGTCATAACAAGAATTTGAGAAATTAATAGCATGTGGAAGTGATTTAATCAAGTGATTAAACACAATGCTAGAAATTGGATCAAAAAGGGTTTGAAGGCCAACTTTAGGGTTTGGGGAAACCGTTTAGGGTTTCGGTTTCAACCAAGTTTTTGGGGTTTCAATTGGATTCCAACCATTTAGGGTTTCACTAGGGTTGAAACCCTCTTTGATCTGGCTCAATTTGGTTGATCAGATGAAAAAGGTTTTGCTTAGGTGGCATGATCTCACACCTTGATTTCCTTCACAAATCCATCTAATGGTTCCTCTTTGTGCCAAGTATCTAATACTATTCACTATGTGTGGCTAAGATCTTGCCAAGTGTCCAAATAAAACTTCTCTAACCTAATTTGGACATTCCACACTGTGATTTTGAAAACACTGCACTTAGTACGCTTATCGAGGTTACTATTTACTCCAAAAAAAAACGTAATAAACTTAGTACTGAAAAATCCTAAATATTCATATTAACCTACAGGAAAAACCGTTTACCAAAACTCAACCCCAAAGTGCCCCTATAAATAAATTCACAGTTTCGAACAGCCGTTTCGTCCGAAATTATGAAAATGGGTTATTGCGCCATAAAATCCTAAATATTCAACTGAGTCTAGTGGTGTAGACTATAACATATTCTGACACTTCTAACTACCTCAAACAATTAAAATCACATTTATGGCACCATAGTGAGTGATAACACTAATTATGTTGACAGACTAAAACCTTTGCAATTAGCCGATTCGTGAAAACTTACTGAGTTTTCACGAGGTTCCTCAAGTCTATAGAAATTCTACCATTGAATTTCTAGCAGGCTGTTACAAGAAGTGCTTAAGCTGCTCGCAGTGAGTATCATTTACCCAATCTCAGACAGTAAGTGGTAAGTCCAACTCAAGTGGTACCAAAAAAATCTGGTTTAACTATTGTCAAAAATAATAAAAATTAGTTTATTCCAACTAGAATGGTTACTGGTTGGAGAATGTGCATTGATTATAGAAAACTTAATTCAGCCAGTAGGAATGATCATTTTCCTTTGCCATTCTTGGATCAAATTTTAGAAAGAGTGGCTGGTAATGCATTTTATTGCTTCTTGGATGGATACATTGGTTATTATCAAATTGCTATAGTGCCTGAGGACCAGAAGAAAACCACTTTCACCTGTCCTTTTGGCACCTTTGCTTTTACCAGAATACCTTTTGGTTTGTGTAATGCTCCAGCTACTTTTCAGAAATGCATGATGAGTATCTTTTTTTACATGATTGATGATATTTGTGAAATATTCATGGATGAATTCTCTGTTTTTGGGAAATCTTTTGATAGTTGTTTGTATAATTTGGCACGTATTCTCCAGAGATGTGAGAAAAAAATCTTTTACTTAATTGGGAGAAATGCCAATTTATGGTTACTTAGGGCATTGTATTGGAACATATTGTTTCTTCTGAAGGTATAAAGGTCGACAAGGTAAAAATTGAATTAATATCTAAACTTCCTATCCCTAGGACGGTTAAGGATATTCGTTCTTTTCTTGGTCATGCTGGCTTTTATAGGCGGTTTATTCAAGGGTTCAGTTCTATTGCAAAACCTTTGTGCACTCTTTTACAAAATGATATTGAATTTGTGTGGACTGATGAGTGCCAAAAAGCTTTTGATACCCTTAAAAAATCACTACCACTGCCCCTATTATGCAACCCCTGCATGGGACCTTCCCTTTGAAATCATGACAGATGCAAGTGATTATGCCTTAGGAGCTGTTTTGGGGCAACATGTGGATAATAGACCTTTCGTGATTTATTGTGCCAATAGAACCTTGAATGATGCCCAGAAAAATTATACCACTACTGAAAAAGAATTGCTTGCAATGGTTTTTACACTTGATAAATTTCAGACTTACATTCTTGGTTCTCCTGTTACTATTTTCACTGACCACTCTAGTCTTAGGTATTTGTTGGCTAAGAAAGATGCAAAACCACGCTTGATCCGCTGGATTCTACTACTTCAAGAGTTCAACATCAACTTTAAGGCAATAAACGAGTTGAAAACGTGGTAGCTGACCACCTCTCTAGATTGTCATCATCCTCCTATTCAAATGTCAGCCTTCCTCTTGATGATAGTTTCCCAGATGAGCAAATGTTTGTGATTAATAAAGCTCCTTGGTATGCTGACATAGTTAATTATCTGGTGACTGAGCGAATGCCTTCTGAATGGTCCACCCAAGATAAGCGTTGATTTCTCTCTGAGGTACGACACTTTTACTTTGATGATCCATACCTTTTCAAATATTTTTCAGACCAATTGATTCGAAGATGTATTCCTGATGATGAGTTTTCTTTGATGTTAAGATTTTGTCATATGGGTGCATGTGATGGTCATTTTTCAGCAAAGAAAACAGTCGCTAAAATTTTGCAAAGCGGTTTTTACTGGCCTTCCATGTTTAAAGATGCTTATAATTTTTGTAAGGCTTGTGAGCCTTGTCAAAAATTGGGATCCATTAGCAAAAGAGACATGATGCCTCTTTCCCCTATTCTTACCTTAGAAATTTTTTATTGTTGGGGAATAGACTTCATGGGACCTTTTCCAGTTTCCTTTGGAAACACATATATTTTATTAGCTGTGGATTATGTTTCAAAATGGGTGGAGGCCGTCGCTTGCAAAACAAATGACCATCGTGTTGTCCTAAAATTTTTGCAATCTCTGTTTACTCGTTTTGGCATGCCCAAAGTTATCATAAGTGATGGGGGTTCTCATTTTTGCAACAAACCATTTTCTACACTCATGAAGAAATATGGTATCACACACCAAGTTTCTACCCCTTATCATCATCAAATAAATGGGCAAGCAGAATTGGCAAACGGAGAGATAAAAATCATTTTAGAGAAAACTACAACCCTAATAGGAAAGATTGGTCAGTCATCATGATAACCTTATGAGATAAGAATTAGCAATCATTATGATTGGTGCAAAATTGCAAGTGCACAGTATCGTAGTTTTATAATAAAGTGATGAGAAGAGTATCGTTCTCAGGGATTGGTAACTTACTTTTGACAAATATCGAAATTATACTAATCTTGACTTTATCTAGACAAGTCACTATGATTTTTGTAATTGCAATTTAAAATAAAATTAATTCAAAGAAAATAATCAAAGGAAAAGAAAGATATTGTTCGAAGATCAAATCAATGGGAAGGAAAACTTCTAGGAAAATGATTTCACCTAATCCCTCACTATGCTTTACTCATCTAACTAATTGAATTTAATTCTCTCTGTTTGTTAGCAAATCTCTAGTTCATCCAAAAGTCTCTTTCGATAATCGATTGGAAATTATTCTTGTTCATCATTTTACACAAGAGTATGCAAATTAATAAAGCAAGAAAGCAATAAGACCAATGATTTTAATACTACATAGGTTCATACAAGTCTTTCAATCTCCATATCTACCTATACCGAAATATTCAAGATCTATCCTATAATTCCCTCTTTCGATAGTAAATCACAAGATTAAAATCTTGTAATTAATGGCCAGTTAATTAGAAGCAATAAGTTCAGAATAAATCAGACAAACAAAAAAAGGATTAATTTAAATTAATATAGAAAATCAAGCATAGTTCGGAACTAGATTACATAATTTTCCTAGAATAAAGAAAATTCAGTTCATGCTAAAAATTAAATTTCACATAAACGAATTCACCATAATGCTTTATGAGAAAAATGGACACTGAAAAATACTCTTCCCAGTCGCTGCTTTTAGTCGCAGCGTCCTCACAGTCGCAACTCATCTTCCAAACCAAGGAAAATTAATTTTCTTACCGGCCCTTTTCGTCCGTCTATGAGTCCCAGAGCTTAACCAAAAGAAATTAAATTAATCTCCTTCTACGTGTCACATCCTCCTTCAAACCACAAGAAGCATACATGTTACATCCTCTGCTGGGTTACGCTCTAAATAGATAATCAGTTTCGTGTGTATTTGATCGAGCTTGCATCCGCATAAAACTAGAAGGGAATCTCAATGCAATATGCATGCTGCTCAAAATGGAAAGCTGCTGTGTCTTTTTGGTCCCGTGTCATGCGTCCTTCATAAAACAAAAGTTATCTGCCGCGTTTAACTCGCTTCAAAACGGATCTAATAAAATCTGCTGCATGTTTCATTCTGTAAAAACCAAGAAGAGATTGGCCCGGGTTGCATGCAAAATCCATAAAATCAAAAGAAGGGCCCCGCGTGAACTCCTAGCCTTTTACCAAGTCAAATTGCTAACCTGCTCCTCATTACATGCTGCTTCAATTGCAAACCAATAGAATAACATGAGTTTCTAATATTAGGATCTTCCATTTCTTTAAATCTGAAATAAAATTTAAATAACAATACTGAAGCCTAAAATCAATTAAAAAAATGAATAAAATTATACTAAAGTTAAAAGTTAAGAAGTGATAAAATGTATTAAATTATGTAAGTCATCACATGTTAACCCCATGAGATAAGAATATACTATCATGGTAACCCCATGAGATAAGAATAAGCAATCATGGTAACCCCATGAAATAAGAATAAGCAATCATGGTGAACCCATGAGATAAAAATAAGTAATCATGGTAACCCCATGAGATAAGAATAAGCAATCATGGTGACCCCATGAGATGAGAATAAGTTTAAGATCAAGTCCATGTTAAGTCAAGTTTCAGATCAAGTTTATGTTATGTTATGTTATATTCACATACATGTTATGTTCATGTTCAAACTCACGTTCATGTTATGTTATGTTCATGTTCACGTTCATGTCATATTATGTTCACGTTCATGTAATGTTATGTTATGTTATGTTCATGTTCATGTCATGTTACGTTATGCTCAAGTTCAAGTTCATATATATGTTATGTATGTTCATGTTCATGCTATGTTTCAAGTCCATGTAATGTTTAAAGTTCACATTCTTGTTATATTGCTATTCCATGTTATGTTTTAAGTTCAAGTTCATGTCATTTCAAGTTAAGTTCATTCACGTTTCAGTTCAGGTTATGTTAGTTATGTCATGCTATATGCCAAGTTATGTTATGCTTACTTACGACTTTAATTATGCATTCATACTTTTACTGCCATGCATGCATCATTAACCTGTGTGGGAGCTTCCTGTTAACTTACTGAGATTTGTAATCAATTCTCACCGTGGTAGTCCCAACTACCTTTCCCCTCGAATGGTAGGCGATGTGTCAGGATCAGAGTAGGGAGCAGACACTGTTAGACTGGAGGAGGTTGACTAAATGTCGCAGACACGATACGGAGCTTACAGCTTCCATAGTTAGTTTTGGGTTAGTATTTTGAGACTCATACTGAAATCGTGAATGTTTATTTTGTTAAGTATGCTTGGATTATGATTTAACTATTTGGAATATTATAAGTTTGGTACATAGTATTGCTAAAACAAAATTATCCGCTGTGAATATTGCATAATGCTAGATGCATGTTAGGAATATTGCATCTTCTATGTCATGAACGAGGGCAGGTAATCATGTGTTGTCTATCCCGACGCTTCATATTTCCATTCGATCCCAAGCGGAATATGGAGGCATCACATCATGTCTTGATTCCTTCAAATCCATCAAATATTCATCATGGTGCTAAGTGTGTAATACTATTTACTATGTGTGGCTAAGATCTTGCCAAGTTTCTAAATAAAACTTCTCTAACCTAATTTGGTACTCCACACTGTAATTTTGAAAATACTGCATTTAGTGCACTTATCGAGGTTACTATACTCTTTGAAAAAGTGAATAATAAATTTTGTACTAAAAAATCCTAGATATTTATATAAACCTACAATGAAATTCCTTTACCAAAAAATTCAACCCGGAAGTGCCCCTAAAACTAAAAATGCAGTTTCAAACAGGTGTTTCGTCTGAAAATATAAAAATAGACTTATTGCTCTATAAAATCTTAAATAATCAACTGAGTCTAATGTCGTAGACCATTATACATTTTGACAATTCTAACTACCTCAAATAATCAAAATCATACTTCTGGCATCATAGTGAGTGATAATACTGACTATGTTGACAAACTAAAACCTACGTGATTGGTCGATTTGTGAAAACTTAAGGGTTTTCATGAGATTCCTAAAGCCAATATAAATTTCACCATTGCGTTTCTAGTGAGATATTACTTTATAGGTGACGATTGATATTCGCTTATCACTATGCTAGACTTCGCTTAAAACTGAACGATGTTGAGTTGAGAAAACTTGCATTTTTAAAAAAAAAAACAGTCTCAATGATTTTTCTACACTAGTCTTTGTAATTAAACAATGAAATGTGAAATTTTATCGTGAGTGCTATAGACATGACCAATTGTTGTACTTGAAGTTTGAAATATTTTATTTGATTATATGATATTAAGTTATCAGTATACTGTTTTTGTTATTGCATTGTATCTGAAAACCTTGAGGTATAAGATTCTATTCTGCTCTCATTTCTAGCCTTTCCATGGGATATAATAGTGGTATCTAATTTCTAGCTTTTCCACATGGTATAATAGTGACCTATGATTTACGACCTTACCATGGGATATAATATTGGCCTTTGTTTTGAGTGCAATGACTTTGATGATAAAGTGATTTATTTTCTGCTTAGCTATCCACAGAATGCACAACTCTGTCACGAGGTTAATATCGCCTATGTTTTGAGTGCATCACTTTGGTGAAAAATTAGTGATTTATGTTCTGGTTAGCTAATTGTAGATATGCATAACCTTGTCACGGGGGTAAACATGGCCTCTGTTTCTATTTCTAGTGTTGTTCAATACGCTTGTGCCTAAGGTCTTATGTACATATTATTATTGTAATGAAATGCATCTAAAAATACCACTGCCATATTTTTTTAGAACTATTTGTTTTGGCATTATATAACTAGCCCATGTTTACACACTAGCATAGGTTCGCTGCTAACTAAGTCAATGAGCTCACCCTTTATCTCCACCATTTTTCTCAAATGACTTTGATGGTTGTGAAAATCAAAATAGATGGTACGTGACAAGATTTTAAGAGAAAGATGAGATTAGTACTGGTTGGCATTAGTGGATTTATTTGAGTTAAGAACAATTTTGACAGTGAAGTTTATTTTACTTAGAAGAATTTGGTAGGAATGTGGTCTTGAAAAATTATTGTAACCAATTTTTATATTTCGTAGATTTTAGATTAAAGGGGTTTGCCCAAGATGCGGTGGGACAACTTTGGCATGAATGGTGGTTTCATATGGGGGGACAGAGAGAGAGAGAGAGAGAGAGAGAGCACCCGCAGAGGGCAGAGGCTTATGGAGAGGTTGATTGATTTGGGGACTTGAACACGATGGTGGCTACTTGAAGGATGGTGTCAAGTGCAATTGGCTATGGGTGTCTCCAACGGTCATGTTTGGCAACATGAAATTGTGAGTTGCATTGATTGAAAGAAAGAGTTGACCTGCTTTGTTCAGCAAGTGAAAATAAAAAACATAGGACTATTGGTGCTAAACTTTGGTCTTCGACGGTGGAGTGGGTTTCTTTTGACAAGAAGTAAGGCAATTTATCTTCTCAGCATGGTGTATTGGAAAAGTAGGGACTTGAGTTTCAGAAACCAAGAGGGAGCTTAGGCATGTGCAAAGGTTGAAATGGCGTCAAGAAGGCTTCTGTAGTGCATCCTTGTTGAACAGAATTGAAGTGGATAATGGAGCGGTTTGGTTTCGATGTTTGCAAGGTGGTGATGGAGTTGCAGTCAGATTGAGCTTGTTAATGCCTAAAAACTATACAACAAACAGGAAGGGAGAAAGAGACATTCCCTACCCTCTGTGACCATTTGAGCCTTGATTGGTATAGTGTGAAACCACCAGCGGTGGTTCAGTGCGGCTATACGGTGTCTGTGGATGCATCCATGGCAGTGAACAGGAAATAAATGCACGAAAAATAAAGAGACGGAGATACACATATTTACGTGGTTTGGCATAATGCCTACATCCACGGGGGTGTGGGGAGGGGCGAATCCGCTCTAATATGATTGTTTTAAAGGCATGTGTACTTTTGTGTAAATCTCTTGTTTGTTTCTATTATTTTGGTTGCTATTCTTGTTTCTTTGATTGAATGCTCTTACATGAACTTGGAATATGATTAATGAATGACTAATGTGAATCGGTTTGTGATGAAAAATGGTAGGGCGGGGTAATGTCCTAATGGAACTCCTCTGTCCACTCTGGAGTGCTTATGAATGGAGTGGTAACTCCTGGGTTGACAAAGAACTGTCGACATGCCTCGGATGGATTCTTTTTAATGAATGCCAGAGCAGGGTAGTGCCTAATGCTTGTGGGTGCATAAGGCTTGTAACTTGACAAGGTATTGCGAGTTAATAAGTTAAGTTATGTTTAAAATGTAGTCATCATGGTGCATGGACCAGTGATGGTGCAATAACTAGCAGGAACACACAGTGTATAGGAGAGTCGTGATGTATCCACATATGTTATAAGAACAAGGCGATGCGCCTACATGATATGATATGGATCACATGATATAAATAATGTAATATGATACGATATGATATGAAAAGGATCACATGAAATGAATCATGTGATATGATATGATATGTTCCAGATCATGTGATTAACTAACATATGAATGATGATGAAAGTACGTTTTTTTTCGAAAATGCTAAGTCTTCATTACAAGTTTTAAAAGTGGTCAATGCTTAAGTCACAGTTCAGTTTCAGTCATGAGTTATGTACATGTCCATGCACGTATTGCATGATATACCACTTGTATGCTTGTGTTAACTATGGTATGTTGTGTGATTACTTACTAAGATTCTTGAAATCTCATTGTTGCAATTCTTCCACTATCATTCCTCTCCTAGAATGATAGAAGTTGTTACAGGATTAGAAGGCAACGCTGATGACCAAGAGGAAGAGAACGGCACCTCCTCTTCTGGAGACAATCATGCCTAAGATGGGTATAAGTAGGCTCGAGCCCACTATTTTGGAGCATCTGGAGGCTATAGATCAGGAGGTCTCTAAGATCCTCCAGTTTATTGAGAAGTTCTGATGCCTCAATAATAAAGATAAGGATCGAGCTTTGGAGAAGCGAGTGAACGACTAACCGGTATTAAAAAAAAAAAGAAAAAAAGAAAAAAAAAAGAAAAGAAGAGAAGAGAGATGCCTAGTGTTGGGATTTCCCATGAGGTGAAATGTTTTTGGAACTTGATATATTTTAAGGAGTATTTGGTCTCATGTTTTGGGAGACACAGACTCGTATTATCTTTTGAAAACACTCTTTGTTTATTGATGACAATGATGGGAAAAAAGTTTTTTTTTGTACCATGTACTATGCAATTGCTTGTGGTTCTCAGGATTGGTGGCTTTAATCTAAAACATTTACCTTAAATTCATAATGCCCATATCTCGACCTGAAAGCAGTTTTGGGCACATCCTTGTCTCTTATCCTCAACTGGTAGTATCCTGACCTCAGATCAATCTTCGAGAACACAGCTGCTCCTTGAAGCTGATCAAATAATTCATCGATCCGTGGGAGAGGATATTTATTTTTGATGGTTGATAAAGGGTTAGAATTGCATAATTAAGTTATTTAAATGAGTGATTTATTTTATCAAATAAGGATTGAACACTTAATTATGCATCAAATTCTAATATTGAATGTCAAATTAATTGATGTCAATATTTTATACACATAAAGTTCTATATTTGCCTTTGAAAGAAATACAATTCTAATGCACATGCAGGAAATCCAAAGAGAAGCAAATCACTCACACATGCACATGCAGAAGGAAAGTGGACCGCACACACCAACTTGGACCCACGGACAGCACATGAAGCATAAAACCTTGGACAGCAACCTACAACAAGAAAGAAAACACATGCAGAAAATAAAGGGAAGTCGGTGAATGTTTTTAATTGGAGTGAGTCCGTGCATGAATTGGTTGAATTGAGAGTGTGCAGTCGGTGAGTGCATGATTAGAGAGAGACTTGTGAGTGTTGTGCTAAAATTAAAGTGAATCGGTGCTTAATTGATGGGAAGAAGAGAGACGTGCAGAAATCGGAAAAGGAAGTGCTGAAAGTTGAAAAGGAAACATGCAAAGTCTCCCACGGCTAGAACTAAAACCTGCAGCTCACTCACATGCATCACTCACACTTGCATCAACCAAGGATGGAAAGAAAACCAGCAACAGAATTTCCACCGAAAGCATGCAGAAAAGTTAAACTCACAGCATGCAGAAAAGTTACTCACAGCATGCAGAAAAGTTAAACTCACAGCATGCAGAAAAATGAAGCAGAAAATCAATAAACACGACACTTCAATGCAGAAAATCACGGAAGTTGACAGCAACCATGGCATCTCACTCACACGTGCAGCAGCTCTCATCACACATGCTGGAGCTCACGGCACATGCAGTTCAGAAATGCAGTTCAGAAATGCAGAAAATTAAAACTCAACTCATGCAGAAAATCAACAATGAAGGCTGGAAAGCAAACACATGCAGAAAGCAAAGCAACTCACGGCAATGCAAAAAAGTCAATCAGCACATGCAGGAAACCAGCAGCAGACAACTCACACAAGCATCATTCACGGATTGCAGAAAATGAAGAAGCAAAAAGTCACGGCACACATGCAGAAATGCAGGAAAACAGACAGCATCTGAAAAAAAAGGGTCACAGCACTTCAATGTAGAAAACAAAGCAAAGACTCTCACGGCAGCTCACATGCATCAATTACGGCTTGAAAACATATGCAGAAATCAAACGTGGACAGCAAAGAATGAAAGCAACTCACGGCAGCAGCACACACATCACGCTTGCACCAACTTGGAAATAGCAACACATGCATGCAGACCGTATATAAATGGGGGCAGTTTTTGGAGTTTGGATATATATTGTTTTTCTGCATATTACACAGAGGAGGGTAGAGGAAGTTTTTAGTTTTCAGCTTCAGTTTATCTTTCTGCAGTTTACGTAGAACTATTTTTTTTGTTTTTTGTTTTCATTTTCAGACTTGGGAGGTTGTAGAAAAACTCTCTGTCTCTTGCTCATTTTTATCAGTTTATTTATTTTTTATTTTTTGCTGTAAGGTTTCAGACGGGAGGTGGCTAGTGGCTCCTTTTAATTTTTCTTTGGATTGTTTTCTTACATTTTCGTTAAGTAGAGTCGACAGAAGCTATTAGTTTTTAGACTACTTTTCGTTCAGCTTTTATTTTTACTTTCTTTCGTTCGGCCTTTTTTTACTTTTCTTCAGTTCAACATTTACTTAGTTTATTTTTTCAGCATTTTTATTTTACTTTGCTTTTGGTGTTCGTAGTTTTGATCGTCAATAGTTTTCTTTTTCGTTCGGAGTCGGCGTGGAGTTCTTGATTTTATTTGTTTTATTTATTTTTTTTTTTAGATTTTATCATGACTTCATTTAGATTTGTTTTTGTTACTAAAAATATCATGTGTAACTAATTTTTAAAACTTGGGTTGTGGAATGATATTTAATTTCTTGTAGATTCTAGTTTGATGCAATATTTTGTTGTTTAATGTTGATTTCACTAAGTTACTAGTCGAATTTTAATAGAAAATAGATTGCGGCTCTTGTTCTTGTTTTGTTGTTGACATAAGGCACAACAAAAGTTTGAAATTATCAAGGTTTCTTTCGATTGATTATAAATATAAGTTTGGCTAGTAAATTAGAGAATTTCTTGAGAAAATATTGAAAAAAAACTTGAGCTTAATTTCTTATCTTCCGAATATCAATACCTTGACTGGATTGTTAATCGAGAAAGTATCTAGAATCCGAAATAAAAAGAATCTCAAACCCAATCCAAGTGTTAATTAATTTACCTTTTTGATCAGAAACTCTAATTGCAACTTCGATTATTTTTGCATTGCATTTTAATTTTATTTTCATCTCTCATACTCGATTCAATTGTTACTCACAAATCCCTTATACGCTTTGATAACTCACTGTCCCTGTGGAATACGATCCTGGACTTATCCTTGATACAACTTGACACTTCTATACTTGGAAGCACATTCGAAATCGAGTCAATGGTCACCTTATTTAATTCCCGATAATCGATACACATACGGAGGGTTCCATCTTTCTTTTTTTTAACGAACAGCACT
>QGSO01039236.1:0-10338 GCA_011037825.1 Carya cathayensis | reverse complement strand
GATTGAACGGACATTTGAAGCGTCGAGACATGCAACACAAGGTTACCTGCCCCCGTTCATGACATATAAGATGCAATGTTCCTAACATGCATCTAGCATTATGCAATATTCGCAGCGGATAATTTTTTTCTTTAGCAATACTATGCACCAAACTAAAAATATCCCAAATACTTGAAACATATTTCATACATAAAGGCATACTAAAAAGCCGTGATCACCACACTAGTCAAAATGGTTGTGATCAAAAGAATACTTGAGATACAACTCCAAAAGTACAAGTATTAACCTAAGTTAAATACTATACCATCATCAACATCGCACCGTGGCCTAGTCGACCGTATTCAGTTGGTCAGATTCCAATTCTCCTTTGGGTCCTGTAACAAGATCTACCATTCGGGGGGAATGGTAGTTGGGACTACCACAGTGAGATTTGATTACAAATCTCAGTAAGTTAACATAAAACTCACACACAGGTTAAAAATGCATGCATGGCAGTAAAAGCATAAATGCATAATTATAGTCATACATAAACATAGTATAACTTGACATATAGCATGATTAACCAGAACTTAAGCGTAACTGAACTTGACTTAACATGGCATAAACTTAAGCTTAAAACATAACATGAACAAACAACATAACATGAACGTGAAACATAACATGGACATGAACATAACATAACATGAACGTGAGCTTGAACATATCATAAACGTGAACATAACATGATGTGAACATGAACTTGGAACATAACATGTACGTGAGCATAACATAACATGGACTTGATCTAAAACTTGACTTATCATGTATTTGATCTGAAACTGTACTTAACATAAACTTGGAATATTATTCAATTGTCTTGATTAATAACGTGCATTAATACGTACTCCACAGTTGTTGTGGCCCCACGTATTCAAGTAACATAAAACATAATACGTACTCCACAGTTGTTGTGGCCCCACGTATTCTACATGTCACAATTGCTGTGTCTCATGTAGTGTATGCTCCACAGTTGTTGTGGCCCCATACTTCATGCTCCACAGTTGTTGTGGCCCCATGAATACACATAACATAAAATATAATACGTACTCCACAGTTGTTGTGGCCCCACGTATTCTACATGTCACAATTGCTGTGTCTCATGTAGTGTATGCTCCACAGTTGTTGTGGCCCCATACTTCATGTAACATAAAATATAATACGTACTCCACAGTTGTTGTGGCCCCACGCATTATAAGTAACATAAATATAATACGTACTCCACAGTTGTTGTGGCCCCACGCATTATAATAACATAAATATAATACGTACTCCACAGTTGTTGTGGCCCCACGATTATCATAACATAACATAAGATATAATACGTACTCCACAGTTGTTGTGGCCCCACGCATTATAAGTAACATAAATATAATACGTACTCCACAGTTGTTGTGGCCCCACGCATTATAAGTAACATAGAATATAATACGTACTCCACAGTTGTTGTGGCCCCACGCATTATCATAATAACATAAGAATATAATACGTACTCCACAGTTGTTGTGGCCCCACGCATTATAAGTAACATAAATATAATACGTACTCCACAGTTGTTGTGGCCCCACGCATTATAATAACATAAATATAATACGTACTCCACAGTCGTTGTGGCCCCACGTATTATACATAACATAACATAAGATATAATACGTACTCCACAGTTGTTGTGGCCCCACGCATTATAAGTAACATAAATATAATACGTACTCCACAGTTGTTGTGGCCCCACGCATTATAATAACATAGAATATAATACGTACTCCACAGTTGTTGTGGCCCCACGCATTATAAAGTAACATAAATATAATACGTACTCCACAGTTGTTGTGGCCCCACGTATTTCATAACATAACATAAGATATAATACGTACTCCACAGTTGTTGTGGCCCCACGCATTATAAGTAACATAAACATATAATACGTACTCCACAGTTGTTGTGGCCCCACGCATTATAATAACATAAGATAAAACGTACTCCACAGTTGTTGTGGCCCCATGAATACACTAACATAAAATATGGCACCATCGGCGTTAGTGCCTGGCGCGCTCCGGTGACCAGTTACTTAGGCCCCATTCGCAACCTGTTGACTGTACTTCGTCAACCCAGGGAATTTCACACCTATTTAGACACTCCAGCGTGAACAAAGGAGTTCCACTAGGATATTACCCCATCCTAGCATTTAGGGTCGTGATTGACATGAATAACTTAACTTGAACATGATCTGAAACTTATATGAACTTTACATAAGGTGAACCACGCTTGAGTCCGTGCACCGCATAACATAACTTGTGGTGAACATGCTTAGATCCGTGTCACCCTTAACATAACTTGTGATGAACACGCTTAGGTCCGTGCCATCCTTAACATAACTTGTGGTGAACACGCTTAGGTCCGTGTCACTCTTAAATATCTATCTTTCTTAATGCATGAGATATTATTTAATATCATGAACTTTTCTAACATGGCGTATACTTGTAAATGGCACAATATGATTTAAACATAAACATTCCATGACATACATGTAACATATGGCATACTTAACATGGCATACTTATAACATACAACATTGCATGACATAAAAGATTTTGTAATAGATAAATATTCATAAAGAATAAATCATGCGTAACAGATAAACATGTAATGACATGACATATATGATAACATACATACATAAATTGTAGTTCCCTTACCCATCATACATACACAATAAACTGATAGTAAGTTAGAAGCTAACTTACCTCGATCGTCGCGTTCTATGAGAATAGAGTGCGAAACACGAGGAACTGCACAACAGCTGGAAGAGGAACACTCAAGTCCTTAAGATTTTCACTTCTGAACTCAATTGCCATATTATGAGCACTTGCAACACCACGAGCAACGTGAGGTTTCACTATACCCAGAAGAGATAATTTGACTTCAGAAAGCCTTTGCACTAAAACAAGTTCATTAAAATTATCAATAATAACCAAACAAACAATTCCTTTCTCAATCCATATACTCTTAGCCATAGTCAACCACAAGATGACATCAGTCACCCCGGACTATAATCCATATCATCACTGTTTCGGGACACTGTCATACAGTTTCCCAACACTACACCATAAGCTCCACACTTCTCTGCTACGCCATCCAACCCTTCGTGACACCCCATCCGGTGTATCACGACCTAGTACAGAGTACACTCACGTGAACTCTCTTCCATTCACACTACAAAACCCATCACTGCGATACACGTCTCACGATGCATCGCTACGCGACACGGAGTACACGCTACGCGTACTTCCTTCGCTACAACTCTCATCAACACGATGCACATCACACGATGCATCGCCATACAACACGGAGTACACTACATGCGTACTCCCTTCCTTTTACGACACACATCACTACAGTGCACGTCGCGCGGCGCGTCGCTGCATTACACAGAATACGCTACACGCGTATTCTCTTCACACAACCCGCCGTATCACATCTACGGCATCCATCTCACGCCTATACTTCACAGCACAGTCCACAAAATACACAATCAAACGCAACACTTCACAACCACACTTCGCTTCACAACTACGCAACGAATTCCACAAATACAACTACACAATCCACAAACCAACCAACTAACTATTTTAAACGTAAAATAACTAGAGATAGAAGGTTATACCATCGACGGGATAACCCGTGCGTCGCTCGTTGTTCGTCACGAACATGCGTCGGAGGAACGTACGTGGCGGCGTACGGTGGCTGTCCACCACATAAAGTGGTAGTTTGGGCTTGAGAAAGGCTAGGCGTGGTCTTGGAAGACTCATGATTTTACAGCTGTCGGTGAAGAACAAATTACGTGATTTACGGAAAAGATAATCTATACGCGTGATTCCAGATGAGGGTAAAGACGAGAGAGATGTGATTGCTGTCGGGAAATAATCCAAAACTGATAATTTTAGCGGGCTGTTACATCCTCCCCTCCTAAAAAGAAGATTTCGTCCTCGAAATCGACGCAAGTACAAACGTAAAACACGCTTAAAACACTGTAGATAGTTTGAAAAAAAAGAACCGTCCGTGACCCGACAAGTGCTGCAAAGTCTCGGGCCTACTCTATGAATTTAATACAGCTGGCGATTTGAACAAACGCCTGATGTTGATGACAACCGTGATTGAAGGCTTTGAGTTTCTATAAAGAAACAGGATCATCTTCATCCATCGGAAAGAAAAAACATCGCTTCTTGACCTGTGTTTTGTTTTTCCATAACAAAATAATGGCTGGGCAAAACTCTTCCACTAATGTTCCAGACTTGAATCAGGAACCCTTGACGCATCAACCATCAATCTTCTCTCTTGAGGTCGTCAATACTACGATAGGAGCAGCGAACTGTTCTTCTAGTAGGACTGATTCTGAGATTATTACAGAATCATGGAAGCTCAGTAGTCAATATGCTGCCTCTGTTACGATCATGTCTCGGAGGTTACTGGCGAGGGTAAGTGAGATTGATCATCTTAACATCCAAATATCTGAGTTACAACAGAAGCTTGCTAATAAGGATAGAGAAAATAAAAGGCTACAGCAAGAAAACCAAGAGTTGAAGAAATTTGCAGATTGGTATGCTCATGATCTGCAACCACGAATAGAAGAGCTGGAACGAGAAAGGATTCAGATACAGGGTCAACATCGGCAGATAACAGCAGAGGTTCATCGTTTTCTAGAGAAATAGGGACAAACTACTGTTAATCTAGCTGGCTTAGTAAGAAACTTTTGACAAAGCGTGTCCAGCAGATCTTGTATTTCTTTTGACTAAAATAAGATTTGAAGAGAAACTAGTTTGTCTTCTTCTTTATGTAATCTCTATAAAATCAGTCTTCAACTCAATCCAATATGCATCAAAACTTATTCTCATCTCTATAACTCCTCTGCATTCCTTCACATTCTCGCTTTAAGTTTTCAGTTCTTTTCTCAATGGCTCAATCTTCTAACATTTCCCTAGATCCATCCATGAGGTATTCAGCACCTCAACCTCCTGTCCTTTCTGCAGCTGCCATTGGTGCCATGATGCAGCAAGAAAATACTAGTATGGCTAATAAGTCAGACTCTGATGCTGTCTACGACTTGGTGAGTCTTGGGACTCGCTACTCATCTTCTATAATTGCTTTTTCCCAGCGGGTACAAGCCAAAAACCATGAGGTTGAAAGGCTTAAAGAACAAATTGTTGTACTTCAACGAATTGTTCAAGAGTCTCACACCAGGGAAGGAATCCTTCGGCAGCAGAATAAACAGCTGAAAACTCTACTGGATTCTTCATTCCGCTTGCCAGTTCCCATGAATAGGGATGACATGATATTGTATGAAGAGAAAGAGCGTCTCCAACATGAGGCTAAGAACCTCAAGTTTATGTAGAAGCATTTTATTAAAAAAAAATCTCTCTATATTATGAACTCTGGTTTTATCCTTTAAGAGATATTCGTAACATGCTTCATACCTATTTCTCTTTTAATCATACGTAATCTATCTTCTGGTAAAGGTTTTGCGAATATATCTGCTAACTGATCAAGTGTGTTTGTGAACTCTAACACTATATCGCTTTTCTGCACATGATCTCAAAGAAATTCAAGCCTAATGAAGACTAAAATCTCAAGCCTAGTATTTGGTGCATTTCCTAAGGACATGTGGATTTACAACCCAGAGACGTATTGCTCTGATACAACCCTGTGACGCCCCCAAATTCCGCTTGGGATTGAACGGACATTTGAAGCGTCGAGACATGCAACACAAGGTTACCTGCCCCCGTTCATGACATATAAGATGCAATGTTCCTAACATGCATCTAGCATTATGCAATATTCGCAGCGGATAATTTTTTTCTTTAGCAATACTATGCACCAAACTAAAAATCCCAAATACTTGAAACATATTTCATACATAAAGGCATACTAAAAAGCCGTGATCACCACACTAGTCTAAAATGGTTGTGATCAAAAGAATACTTGAGATACAACTCCAAAAGTACAAGTATTAACCTAAGTTAAATACTATACCATCATCAACATCGCACCGTGGCCTAGTCGACCGTATTCAGTCCAAGCGGAATTTGGGGGCGTCACACTGAGTGCCTCCCATTTCATTGCTAAATCTTCTTCCATAGCCTCTTCAAGCTAAACCGAGATAGCTTAAGAGACCAGACTCTTCAAGAGAGAAAAACCTCACCCTGAACAACGAACCAGATAGCTTAAGAAACCAGACTCTTGGTATTTCTATTGTTTCCTGCTGCGATTGCTGCTCTAGTTCCAAATATGAAGATCTCAATCATTGTCTTGCTATAGGAGATTTTGCTGAAAATATTTGGCGTATTTGTTCTGTTGTTCTTGGAATTCCTTGGATAGAAGGTAGTTCTTGGAAACAGAGGGTGGAGTGCTAGTATAGGCGGGCAAAAAATTCTAATCGCCCAGGTCAATTGCTGGGTCTTCTTCCGGCTATCGTTACTTGACGTTTATGGAGACATCGCTGTAAAGCCAGAATGGAAGGCTTGATGGAATCGGTCCAACAAGTTTGGTGTTCTATTAAATATTGGGTCTCTTGGATCGGTTTAAAGCTTAAGGATGTCAACTTGCTCTCTCGACGTGACGAAGGTGTATTATATTGCTTTAATATGCCTTTAAATGTTACAAGGAAAGAGTTTATTATTCCAATCAAGTGGAAGCTTCCTAAGCCAGGTTGGGTCAAATTAAATTGAATGTTGATGGCTCTTCTCTAGGCAATCCAGGCCCTTCGGGTGCAAGAGGCATCATTCGTGATGATAACGGCAATTTTCTTTGCGGGTTTGCAGCTGCCACTGGGCATAACTCCAACAACTATGCAGAACTGATGGGTTTACTTCATGGGCTTCGTCATATTGGCCTGTTGGGTGTAACAGCCCGCTAAAATTATCAGTTTTGGATTATTTCCCGATAGCAATCACATCTCTCTTGTCTTTACCCTCATCTGGAATCACGCGTATAGTTTATCTTTTCCGTAAATCACGTATTTTGTTCTTCACCGACAGCTGTAAAATCATGAGTCTTCTAAGACCACGCCTAACCTTTCTCAAGCCCAAACTACCACTTTATGTGGTGGACAGCCACCGTACGCCGCCACGTACGTTCCTCCGACGCATGTTCGTGACGAACAACGAGCGACGCACGGGTTATCCCGTCGATGGTAAAACCTCAAGTTGGCCGTGGTGTTGCAAGTGCTTACAATATGGCAATTGAGTTCAGAAGTGAAAATCTTAAGGACTCGAGTGTTCCTCTTCCAGCTGTTGTGCAGTTCCTCGTGTCTCGCGCTCTATTCTCATAGAACGCGACGATCGAGGTAAGTTAGCCTCTAACTTACTATCAGTTTATTGTGTATGTGTGATGGGTAAGGGAACTACAATTTATGTATGTATGTTATCGTATATGCCATGTCATGCTATGTCATTACATGTTTATCTGTTACGTATGATTTAATCTCTCATGAATAATTATCTGTTAAATAATCTTTTCTGCCATACAATGATGTATGTTATAAGTATGCCATGTTAAGTATGCCATATGATACATGTATGCCATGAAATGTTTATGATTAAATCATATTATGCCATTTACAAGTATACGCCATGTTAGAAAAGTATATGATATTAAATAATATCACATGCATTAAGAAAGATAAGACATGTTATGTTATAATAATGCGTGGGGCCACAACAACTGTGGAGTACGTATTATATTTATGTTATTTATAATGCGTGGGGCCACAACAACTGTGGAGTACGTATTATATTTATGTTATTTATAATGCGTGGGGCCACAACAACTGTGGAGTACGTATTATATTTTATGTTACTTATAATGCGTGGGGCCACAACAACTGTGGAGTACGTATTATATTTATGTTACTTATAATGCGTGGGGCCACAACAACTGTGGAGTACGTATTATATTTATGTTATGTTATTTATAATGCGTGGGGCCACAACAACTGTGGAGTACGTATTATATTTATGTTATGTTATTTATAATGCGTGGGGCCACAACAACTGTGGAGTACGTATTATATTTATGTTATGTTACTTATAATGCGTGGGGCCACAACAACTGTGGAGTACGTATTATATTTATGTTATGTTATTTATAATGCGTGGGGCCACAACAACTGTGGAGTACGTATTATATTTATGTTATGTTACTTATAATGCGTGGGGCCACAACAACTGTGGAGTACGTATTATTTTATGTTATTTATAATGCGTGGGGCCACAACAACTGTGGAGTACGTATTATATTTATGTTATGTTACTTATAATGCGTGGGGCCACAACAACTGTGGAGTACGTATTATATTTATGTTATCTTATAATGCGTGGGGCCACAACAACTGTGGAGTACGTATTATATTTTATGTTATGTTACTTAATGCGTGGGGCCACAACAACTGTGGAGTACGTATTATATTTTATGTTATTCTTATAATGCGTGGGGCCACAACAACTGTGGAGTACGTATTATATCTTATGTTAACTTATAATGCGTGGGGCCACAACAACTGTGGAGTACGTATTATATTTATGTTACTTATAATGCGTGGGGCCACAACAACTGTGGAGTACGTATTATATTTATGTTATGTTACTTATAATGCGTGGGGCCACAACAACTGTGGAGTACGTATTATATTTATGTTATGTTATTTATAATGCGTGGGGCCACAACAACTGTGGAGTACGTATTATATTTATGTTATGTTACTTATAATGCGTGGGGCCACAACAACTGTGGAGTACGTATTATATTTATGTTACTTATAATGCGTGGGGCCACAACAACTGTGGAGTACGTATTATATTTTATGTTACATGAAGTATGGGGCCACAACAACTGTGGAGCATACACTACATGAGACACAGCAATTGTGACATGTAGAATACGTGGGGCCACAACAACTGTGGAGTACGTATTATATTTTATGTTATGTGAATTCATGGGGCCACAACAACTGTGGAGCATACACTACATGAGACACAGCAATTGTGACATGTAGAATACGTGGGGCCACAACAACTGTGGAGTACGTATTATGTTTTATGTTACTTGAATACGTGGGGCCACAACAACTGTGGAGTACGTATTAATGCACATTATTTATAAGACAATTAAATAAGATTCCAAGTTTATGTTAAGTCAAGTTTCAGATAAGTTCATGTTATATTATACTCACGTACATGTTATGTTCATGTTTATGTTATGTTCCAAGTTCATGTTCACATCATGTTATGTTCACTTTTATGATATGTTCAAGATCACGTTCATGTTATGTTATGTTCATGTCCATGTTATGTTTCACGTTCATGTTATGTTGTTTGTTCATGTTATGTTTTAAGCTTAAGTTTATGCCATGTTAAGTCAAGTTTCAGTTCATGTTTAAATTCTGGTTAAGTCATGCTATATGTCAAGTTATACTATGTTTATATATGACTATAATTATGCATTTATGCTTTTACTGCCATGCATGCATTTTTAACCTGTGTGTGAGTTTTATGTTAACTTACTGAGATTTGTAATCAAATCTCACTGTGGTAGTCCCAACTACCATTCCCCGAATGGTAGATCTTGTTACAGGACCCAAAGGAGAATTGGAATCTGACCAACTGAATACGGTCGACTAGGCCACGGTGCGATGTTGATGATGGTATAGTATTTAACTTAGGTTAATACTTGTACTTTTGGAGTTGTATCTCAAGTATTCTTTTGATCACAACCATTTTAGACTAGTGTGGTGATCACGGCTTTTTAGTATGCCTTTATGTATGAATTATGTTTCAAGTATTTGGGATATATTTAGTTTGGTGCATAGTATTGCTAAAGAAAAAGATTATCCGCTGCGAATATTGCATAATGCTAGATGCATGTTAGAAACATTGCATCTTATATGTCATGAACGGGGGCAGGTAACCTTGTGTTGCATGTCCCGACGCTTCAAATGTCCGTTCAATCCCAAGCGGAATTTGGGGGCGTCACATTGGGTGTATCATCTGTGGAAATCGAACTTGACTCCATGCTTGTGCTTAACTGGTTGAGGACTCAGAGATGTAGCCTGTGGTACATGGAAGATTATTGGGATGAGATCCAGAGTCGTCTCGCAGGGCTCAATGTTTCTCTTGTTCACTGCTATAGAGAATGTAACTCGGTTGCGGATGGGCTTGCTAAAATGGGTGCTAAGGGCCATACCCTCTCATGGTTTTCTTTATCTGATCTACTTGCTTCCATAAGAGGCAATATTCGGCTGGACAAAGGGGG
>QGSO01039196.1:0-54274 GCA_011037825.1 Carya cathayensis | reverse complement strand
CTTGTTTTCCTACTTTCTCTCGTTGCATATGCCCAAAGAAACGAGTCCGTTGTCATACCGGGTTCTTCACTTTCCCCCAGCTTAAACCGTACTTCATGGCTCTCACCTTCCGGCCGTTTTGCATTCGGTTTCTATCCCAAGGCGATCTTTTACAATCGGAATATGGCTGATTATCAAACCGAAAAGACAATCATTTGGACTGCAAATCGAGATGACCCACCTGTCTCCTCAAATGCTACACTCTACTTTCAGCGAGTATAGAACTGGCTTAGAAGCCATGAGGTGAAGAGTGAGAGACGAGGCCAGACAATTGAGGCCAATGAGTACCAGACACATATCTATTAGTTTATAAGACAATTTATCCTTAGAGTCTAATTCCAAGTGAAATAGAAAGAAAGAAACTTCAGAACAATTCGGTGAAGTCATTGCTGCCAAAGTTGACTTTGACTTTGATGAACCCAAAACATACGTTGGGTTAAGGTTGCTGTCAGGTAACTCCTAAACGAGTGGCTCTAGTCTCTACAGCCAGATATGAGAATCCCGAGTGAGGTCCGACGGTGAAAATATTCACTTCGGTATCATCCCTTGCACTCAGCACAGGCGCCGGTCCGTTACGTCAATGTCATCTCTAGAAGCAAAGGCGGAGGAATTTTTACTAACAGTTCAATAAACGATTCGAGAGAAATATTAGATAATTACAAAAGTTATTGTGTACAGGGTGGCAATATGTCACATGATCCGTTAACCCAATACAAATACGACACGATAATAGCGGGTTAGGGTTTAACCTTAATGGGTTCGGGTCAAAACGGGTTGACCTGTTAAGACACGATTGCTTAACGGGTTGATAACGGGTCAACCCGTTATGACACATTAAGAAAGTTAAAGTTACAATTATACCCTTATACCTAAAAATAAAATTGTTAGAATTTCAATTTCGATATTTTTATTATTTAGATTGTAGTTTTGAACTTATAATTAGTTTTATAATTTTTATAGATATTGTGATTTTAACATTTATATAAAATTATGTTAAATTTAATCAGGTTAAAAAGGTTAATTTCGGGCATATTCAACCCATTTACATAAATAGTTTAAAATGAGTTATATTGTGTCGTATTAACATATTTCGTAATATTTTCTTAATTTCTTTGTTTACTTATAAAAAAATATATATTTCGTAATATTCATTAATGGGCTAAAACGAGTTGACACGACACGACCCGTTATGTTAATGAGTCAGATTAGGGTTTGAAGTTTTGACAGGATAAGCTTAACGGGTCGGGTTAGGGTTGACCTATATGACCCATTAACACGATTTAATACGACACGAATACGACTCGTTAACACGATTTGACACCCCTAATTGTGCGTGAGCAAAGGCGGAGGATTTTTTAATAAACGATTTGAGAGGAATATTAGATAATCACAAAAGTCATTGTGCGTGAGCAAAGGTGGATGATTTTTTAATAAATGACTCGAGAGGAATATTAAATAATCACCAAAGTCATTGCGCATGAGGATTTTTTAATAAACGATTCAAGAGGAATATTAGATAATCACAAAAGTCATTGCGCGTGAGGATTTTTTAATAAACGATTCAAGGGGAATATTAGATAATCACAAAAGTCATTGTGCGTGAGCAAATGTGGAGGATTTTTTAATAAACGAATATTAGATAATCACAAAAGTCATTGTGTGTGAGCAAAGGCGGAGGAATTTTTAATAAACGATTCGAGAGGAATATTAGATAATCACAAAAGTCATTGCGCGTGAGGATTTTTTAATAAACGATTCGAGAGGAATATTAGATAATCAAAAAAGTCATTGCGCCTGAGCAAAGGCGGAGGTTTTTTAATAAACGATTCGAGAGAAATATTAGATAATCACAAAAGTCATTATGCGTGAACAAAGGCGAATGATTTTTTAATAAACGATTCGAGAGGAATATTAAATAATCACAAAAGTCATTGTGCGTGAGCAAAAACGGAGGATTTTTTAATAATCACAAAAGTCATTGCGCGTGAGCAAAGGCGGAGGATTTTTTAATAAACAATTCGAGAGGTATATTAGATAATCACAAAACTCATTGCGCGTGAGGATTTTTTAATAAACGATTAGGGAGGAATATTAGATAATCACAAGACTCATTGCGCGTGAGGAGTTTTTAATAAACGATTCGAGAGGAATATTAGATAAACACAAAAGTCATTGCGCGTGAGCAAAGGCGGATGATTTTTTAATAATCACAAAAGTCATTGCGCGTGATTTTTTAATAAACGATTCGAGAGGAATATTAGATAATCACAAAAGTCATCGCGCGTGAGGATTTTTTAATAAACTATTCGAGAGGAATATTAGATAATCACAAAAGTCATTGCGCGTGAGCAAAGACGAAGGATTTTATAATAAGCGATTCGAGAGGAATATTAGACAATCTCAAAAGTCATTGCACATGAGGATTTTTTAATAAACGTGGGAATGAATCAGTATTAAACATCTGACTTCGGCTCTTTGAAAAAAAAAAGAAATCGTAAAAGTCACAGGAAAAATAATACAATCAATTTTACGTGCCACTACGTCAATGTCGTCTCTAGGTCGAAGACGCGGATTCGAGAGGAATATTAGATAATCATAAAACGCTTGAGCAAAAAGGAAAAAAAAATGATATTTAGAAGTGTATAAGTGTAGTAAATTGTTTTAAAAAATAAAAAATTTATATAAACTTAAGAAATATTCTACTTGTAGTCCCGCAAGGGGGGACTGGATTGCAGTCCTTAAATGAAACGGTGCGTTTCATTTAATATAAATGAACCGCACCGTTTCATTACCAGCTGATAGAAACCTGGTAGGTCAGCAGCCCCTTACCACACGGACAACAGCCCCTTGATGAGAAAGTAGAAACCGAACGAATCAGGGGAGATCAAAACCAGCAGCCCCTTCGGAAGTCCAGATCCGTCGCCGTCAGTGGTCCACCTGGTAGGTCAGTTTCCGATTTGCATAGAGATGGTACTGTGCAATTGAATGAGTGGAAATCCGCAACTACTTCATTTTCTACTTTATTCCTCAGTGCATTGTCGAATTGATCAACGAATTCTTTCAATGTAGTTCCTGAATGTACATATCCATCAAAGAAAGCATTCATGCTCTCACTCCTTTGAGTTGTGCTCATCCCAGCCCAAAATATCTTTTTCAGGTATACAGGAACCCAATACATTCGCTCACTATACAGACTTTTAAGCCATGCATTTTCCTTCAAATTGTAAGTATTAGTAAATACTTCCCACGACTTCTCAAACTCGTCAGAAGTCTGAGAATCATAAACACATCTCTGCAATCCACTTTTCAAACCAGACTTAAATTCTGCATGTGAACCCAACTTCTCTGGTAGTTTTCTCATTATGTGCCATAAACAGTATCTATGTCTGGTATTTGGAAATACTATTGCTATAGCATTTTTCATGGCCCTGTCTTGATCAGTAATGATAGCTTTTGGCGCCCTCCCATCCATACATTTCAACCAAGTCTCAAATAACCAAACAAATGTTTCAGTATTTTCACTTGATATCAAACCCGCTCCCAACAGTATTGACTGACCATGGTGGTTAACACCAACAAATGGGGCAAATGGCATACCATATCTATTTGTCAGGTATGTTGTATCAAATGTCACAACATCCCCAAAATACTCATATGCTGCTCTGCTGCGTGCATCGGCCCAGAAGACATTTTTTAATCGACCATCATCATCCAAATCTATCGATGAGTAAAACCCGTCATTCTTATACTGCATCCTCTCAAAATAACCAAGAAGTGCATCAGCACCACCTTTGCCAAGTCTAAGGTGTCGAGCCTTGTCAATATAATTTCTTTCATCTTTTTCAATAAATGGAAGTTTCTCAAAACCACCAGCCTCGACAACCAATGCATTAAAACTTTTGGACATACCTATGCCTGCCTTGTCGTTAATATCTAATTGCCTTTTTACAGATTCATCAATTGCTCGATTACATCTAAAAAATCTTGCCTTTTGTGGACTTAACCCATGGTTATGTGCATTGCAGACAGTAGTAATACGTAAGACACCATCAGCCAAAACTGCATTAATTCTCGCCTTATAATCAGTCTTTGTTGTTGGGCGGGGTTTAGAAATGTTGGTAAGACGTTTTCTTGCCTTACCACCACGAGCACAACCAAGTGTTACATATCTAACACTCCCATCATCTTCCCTTTTACTTCTTTGTGTCATTATGCCGAATCCAGCCTGTCTCCCATATTGCTTATAGTAGTAAATGAGGTCTTTTTCACTTTTAAAATACATCCCCGGCGTTGGCTCTGAAACCCCACCATCATCATTTCCCGGAGTTGGCTCTGAAACACCATCATCATCATCATTTCCCGGCATTGGTTCTGAAACCCCATCACCATCATTTCCTGAGGTTGGCTCTGAAACACCATCACTAACATTTCCCGGCGTTCGCTCTAAAACCACCACATTATCATCATCATTCGCCAACAATACACCATCATTATCAATCACTACCTCATCATCTCCCACATTTGGCGTATCCATATAATTACTGTTTTCCACAAAAAACAGCGGTCGCCTAGTAGAAGTGCATTCTTCTCCTTTCTCCATGATGAACAATTTTCATATATTTAAGCACAACATGAAAATTAAAAAAATTAATTAAAAAAAATAGAATTCTCTGAAACTTTGCAAATCATTAGAATTCAAAAGGAAAAGAAATGTCTACTTTATGAACTTCAAGACATATCGTGAGCAACTATACAATAAATAGAACATTTAAATGACCATCAATGCAAAATCTCATTATTATTTACTATCTTCAAAATTCTTGTTATTTTTTTTGTTTTTCTTCTTTTCAATTGCCACCTCATCTGATGGTTGAACTTACCTTACCTACTTCATAATTAAAGTAATGAATTATCATCCAACCAACTCCTGAATCTGAAATCATGCACAAAAGAAAGCAAGCTGGAAGTTCTTTCCAAGGAAAAGCTACCAAATCATCAGGATATCATAGTAAATTCATTGAACTAGATCATCATTGAACTAGATAGCATACCAGATCATTCATTACATGTATCGATCGATCGAGTTATATTCAAAGATCGTCACCAATATATCTAGATCTATATCTAGATCTACTTGATATCTCACACTTTTTTAAACAAAAAGTAAAAAACCCATCAAAAAAATACAAAACAAATAAGGCAAACTCAGATTTTCACAAACGACCAAGCGGTTCCGTCAAAAAAACTCAGATTTCACCACATTTTCTTCTAAAATACATTACTTACAAAAATGAAAAATTATTACAATGTAAATTAGAGGAAACCACATTTTTACCTCTCGGGTTGTCGGTAGTCGATGGTGGAGCAAGCGGTTCCGTCAATGGTGGAGGAGATTCGGTCGTCGATGAAATATATACCAGAGAGCGTTCGGGTCCAGACGCACGGAGAGGCAAAAACGTGAAAATTTCAATGAGTGATTAAGATTATTTGGGTTGTATTGAAGTGAAGGGTACTAACGTCAATTCAAGGACCTAAGTGGGGATATTATGGCCATTTACCACGTGGGACTGCAATCCAGTCCCCTATACGGGACTGCATATAGAACCACTCTAAACTTAATAATTTTTTAATATTAAATTTCACAATTTTTTAATTAAAAAGATTATATATGCAGCAGTCGTGCGAATTCTTTTGATTTGCAGTGCTTCTACGTTAGATTTTAAAGTACCATGTGGGCAAAATTTGTGTGAATGAAAAAGGTTGATCCATGAGCCTTGTGATGAAATGAATGTAGTGTAAAATGATTGACAGTTCAAATGATTCAAAGGAAAAGTAGCTTGCATTGAAAACTTACTTTTGACCCCGAATGGTTTGTTGGTTGGTTTAATTAAAAGTATGCTTGACCCGCCGCCCATTCAGTATTTTTAAATTAATGAATTGTTGACCCACACGCAAATGAATGATATCTTTCTTCGTTTTCTCGGTATGCCTGCCTACCTACTGCCTATATAATGTTTTGACAGCACTGCAATCTATTTTAATTTTTATTGGCCTCTCTTACATATATGGTTCTTTGACTACTGAAAACAATACCAACCATCGTTTTATGGCTTCCGTATCCATCGTTTTCTTTTTGCTCATCATTTCCTCCTCAGATGGAAGAGCTCAACCAAAGCAAACTGTCCATATAGCTCCAGGCTCTTCACTCTCCCCCACCACAGCTAACAACTCATGGCTTTCTCCTTCGGGCCGATTTGCATTTGGCTTTTATAAACAAGGCATTGATCGCTTTGCGGTTGGAATTTGGTTGGTCCATGGAGACAATACAACTGTCGTGTGGACGGCAGTCCGTGATGATGATGATCTACCATTCACCTCACATCCAACGCTGAATTTTACCAAGGATGGCAAGCTTATTTTGACAGCTAACCAGGGCGTAAAGAGAGACATTGCTGCACCGAAGCCCGGAGCTTCCTACGCCTCCATGCTTGACTCTGGCAATTTCGTTCTATGTGACAAGGATTTCAAAAACATCTGGCAGAGTTTTGATCATCCTACTGACACTATTTTAGGGGGTCAGACTCTGTTAGCTGGAACTCAACTCATCTCCAGTTTAACCATAGATGACCACTCAACAGGCCGGTTCCGTCTCGCCATGCAAGAAGATGATGGAAACCTTGCATTATATCCAGTAAACACTTACTATGAAAAAGATGCTTACTGGAGCATAGGAATTTACCGTCCCACACATCCTAATTTTTCCCTTTATCTCAATAATACAGATGAAGATAATATTCAGATGCTTATCATCAACGGCAGTGGTTCAAAGGCAGATGATGGTCAAGATTCATTATTATATCCAGGTAGCACCGACAGAAGTAGCAGCAATACTAATAATACCATTTACCGTGCAACCCTTGATTCCAATGGATTTTTCCGGCTTTATTCTTAAATCTATGATGAAAGTGGCAAGTTCATTGACACAGTCGAATTATGGAAAGTGCCGCACGACCAATGTGCAGTGAAAGGTTTCTGCGGTGTCAACAGCTATTGCACATTAGATGACTTAAACCCATACTGTGTTTGTCTTCCTGGGACCAATTTCGAAGACCTGAATGACAAATCCCTCGGCTGCCAGAGAAACTTCTCGGACGAAGGTTGTAGAGGTGGAAAAGATAATTCAGACTTTTATACCATGAAGACCATGGTTAGCATGACGTGGGGAGATCTTCCTTATGTTAATGCATCGATGTCAGAGGAAGAATGTCGCCAGTCTTGTTTGGAAGACTGCAACTGTGGAGCAGCACTCTTTTACAATGTGTCTTGTTCGAAACAGACTCTCCCACTGAGATATATAAGAAGAGTTACAGATGGGACAGATGGGGGGTCCAAGGCATTCTTGAAAAATGGTATGAGAAGCATCAAGGGAACTGTTAGTATCCCAAACGTTGTCACACTCAAAAAGACAACAATGATGAAGATTCTTCTTTTAGCCTTTGGTTTTACTGTATTCTCAGGCGTTGCCCTGGCAATCTCTGGCCTCTTCATTTTCAAAAGTAGATTTTTAAGGTACAAAAGGCTGTTAGAGAATGGAAACTTGGGGCTGACGGAGGAGGTCACCCTAAGATTGTTTTCATATAATGAGCTCAAAAGAGCAACAGATGGTTTCAAAGAAGAGTTAGGCAAGGGCTCGTTTGGTGCAGTTTACAAAGGGGCTCTAGCCAAAGGTAAAAGACTTGTTGCAGTAAAGAGACTGGAGAAGCTAATTGAAGAAGGTGAAAGGGAGTTCAAAGCAGAAATGCGAGCAATTGGGAGAACCCACCATAAGAACTTAGTACGTTTGCTGGGTTACTGTGCTGAGGACTCTAGAAGGCTTCTGGTTTACGAATACATGAGTAATGGCTCCCTTGCAGATCTTCTCTTTAGAGCACAAAGGCGTCCAAATTGGAATGAGAGAGTACAAATTGCGCAGGATGTTGCAAGAGGGATCCTCTACCTTCATGAAGCCTGTGATGCTCCAATTATTCATTGTGACATAAAGCCCCAAAACATTTTAATGGACGGGTTTTGGAACGCGAAATTATCTGACTTTGGATTGGCAAAGTTTTTAATGCCAGACCAGACGAGGACCTTCACGGGTGTCAGAGGGACAAGAGGGTACTTGGCACCAGAATGGCAGAGGAACACCCCAATCTCAGTGAAGGCAGATGTTTACAGTTATGGAATAGTTATCTTGGAAATCATATGTTGCAGAAGGAACATGGAAATTAACGTGTCAAACGAGGATGAGATTATTCTTTCTACTTGGATCTATAAATGCTTTGTTGCTGGAGAGTTGGAGAAGATTGTGAAGTGGGAAGAAGTAGATAAGACCAGCTTGGAGAATATGGTTAAGGTGGGACTTTGGTGTATTCAAGATGAACCAGCTCTTCGTCCTTCTATGAAAAGTGTCCTCTTGATGTTAGAAGGGAATATCACTGATATATCTGTTCCTCCATGTCCAACCGCTACATCCATGTAAACTTTCGCCTAAAACACAAAATAATTTTCTGCTTTCTGGAAGTTTTCATTTTGTTTGATGTATTTTCCTCTTTGCATTGTGAAAGGGCATATATATCTTCTATACAATCCCTCCATGCCCAGCTGCTACATATACATCCATGGAAACTTCTGCCTGCAGCAACAAAAGTCATTCTTACAGTAGTTCTACTTTCGTGTAGTTATCATATTGTTTCATGTTATACTCTTGCATCTCACATTCTCAGTAGTAGTGCATTATTATCAGTAAGAGGCGTAGAAGTGGATTCCATCGTGGACTCTCTTCGGCCCCCACCCACGTGGAGATTCTCCTTGCAACATACGATGGAGATTGGAGGATATCTTTCCCTTTTACGTGATGAGCACAATGGTCTTGCTAAACTTGGACAAAAATTTGATGTACAGTAACTTTTACTTCTTTGTACATTTTATTAATGTGATTGACTGCATCTTTTTTTAGAGCAATGCTACGTATCGTCCCTATTTAGAGACTGCAATAGATACATAGATGATTTTATTTTTAAAATCTTTTAAAATTATAAAAATATCCCTCTTAAAATAATTTTTTTCTCTTTCAATAAAGAGCCTGCACTTAAAAATTGTAAATAAAATTTTTCTTTTTTTAATATAAAATAACCGTTTTAACCAACTATACTATAAGAAAAACTAATTACAACGATTTTTGTATTGTTACAAATAAAATCGTTACAAAAGGTCACCTGTTATAAGATTTTTTAATCGTTAGTTAGTTTTTACCTCAAAATGAACTGTATGCCTTATTTTTATATTTACAGTAAAAAATATGATATTTACATGTTTGCAGCGCTCAAATATTAGTCGGTATTGGCTCTGGACGCCAAAGTTCTCATTTTATTTTTCAGTTTCCTCCTTTTCTTTTTGCTCTAGCAATCTCGCCCCCTCCCCCCTCTCTCTCCCTAGCGATTTTCTCCCTTGACCCACACCGCCTTGCACAGTCTGTCGCCAGCGACCCCACCATGCCACTGCCACCTCACCTCGACATCCACCCCCTCCTTCTCTCCCAACCCCCACACCGGAAATTTCCTTTTCCCCAAATCTGGCCTCACCTCTCTCTCTCTCTCTCTCTCTCTCTCTGATTTCTCTATATCGTCGCCGCTAGGGGCGCCGTTTGCCACCACTCACATGTCGACGCCATCGCCAGTCCTCTGTCGGAGCCCCTGGCCTTCTCCTCCACGCCTAGCCCAGCCGCCCGAGGTCCTCCCTCTCTCCCTTGCTCTATTCGCAACCCACGATCTGTGTAGTCTGTATAGCTCAAACCCATCACCGATGGTATCTAAGGTAAGATTGCACATAGACTTCGTTGCTAGTGTGAGTCATTGGGAATTCTGCCGGATGCCTACTTTGATTTATAATCTCAACGGTGCCCAGGTGTTCTATACCGCTTCGTTTGTTTAGGTTTTTGAGAGGTTTTGCTTGTGACAATGAACGTTATCTTAAATGTGTTTAATATTTGACTTCCTGTCCAATGGTAAATTATTTGTTTTGTTCGTTTTGATTGGTTTGATTTCTGATTTTGCTCGTTCTTTTTATTTTTATTGAATTTTGTGCATACTTCGATTCCATTTCCTTTTAGCATATATATATATATATATATATATTATTTTATCGGTAAATTTCTTTTTAGCATATTAAGTTGCTTGAATGAATTTTACATTTTTTGTTCAGATCTGGTAATGATAGCATTTTCAATCGTGCTCAATCGTGCTTGGATTAGGCTGATTAGCCACTATGTCTCTTTTCCCCTTCTCCAGATAAAATTCCTATGGAAATAATAATTTTTCAAACTTCTTGGCTATTTCTCAATAAGTTCGTTCTCGGCTTTGTCACATCAGTATATGAAGTTTTGGTTTTCTTCGGTTTATTTGACTCATGACTAAGGTTAGTTCTTCTCTTAAGTGATGCTTTGAATAAGGACTTAACGGAGGATTATGATTCTAGTACCTAATCCCAACTAATAGGAGTGAGTTTTTAATGAGTTGATAACTGATAAAAAAAAAAAGTTTTTAATGTGTCTTACAGAAAGGATCCTGCTGAATTGGTATGGATTAGCCACTTATGTGATCACATAAGTGGTCTGTGGAGTGGATAAAAAATATGTAAAAGTGACTGAATGATACAAAACTCACAAGTATAATAGGTCTAATAGTTTTGGATGAAAGTGGGTCAATATATTAGCATGCAAAAGATTTGAGGGGTGAGTTCTGTCCATGAACCTCTCATTGATGACCTTGGTTAGTTACATCTAAGTATGTGAGGTGGAATTGGAAGATCATCTATATGGTTATAACATATATACATATATATATATATATATATATATCAATTCACTCAAGCAAGTTAAGTTGTAATTACATATATTTCTTTTTGGATTTGTGTTCTCTAAATGAGTGCTTTTGACGTTGTACTTCAAGTTGTTGCTCTTGGTTTTCTAAAAGCAAGGTATTAATCAGTTTGCCTTAGTATTTCTTTACCTTCTTTTTGTGCTATTATGTCACCCAAGAAAACAATGTTGCAACAACCAGCAGGCACTATCAGTTATTCACTACAAGGATTTAGGCCTTTTGCAGCGCCGAAAATCCTTGCAAATACTATATAAAAACGTTGCAATTGATCAATTGCAGTGTTATTACCTTCCTTGCACGTTCGATGGTATAAACTTTTCATTTTTAATCAATTACAATGAAATACTAAAAACGCTGCAATAGGTCTATTTTGCAGCGTTTTTACATCGCTGTATATATGAAATTATCATGCTGCAAAAGGCCTATATGAGTTCATGTCTTAGCACTGCAAAAAAGTAATTGCAGCGATATTTATCCTTCCTATATCTAAAAATTTTGCTGCAAAAGCCTACTCATAAAAGCAACGATATTTGGTTTTCATTGCTTTTGCTATTTTTTGCAACGCTTAAAATCGCTGCAATTGATTTATAAGTGCTGCAATTTGTTGCCCTCAAAAGCAACAATTATTTCTGTCGCTGTTTTTAAGATTTTTTTTCTAGCGTGAATTTATCGCTGGAAAAAGAAAAAAATGCTGCAAAACTAGTATGCCAAAAGAAACAATTTCCGATTTCGTTGCTTTTAAATCTTTTTGCAATGTCATAAAATCGTTGCAAATACTTTATAAGTGCTACAATTAAATTGAATCAAAAGCAACAAATTTTTTATTTCATTGCTTTTAGGATTTTTGCAACGTGTTATGATCGTTGCTTTAGGTCTTTTGCAACGTTAAAAAAATGCTGCAATTAGTTAATTGCAGCAATTTTGTTATTATTTGCAACGCTTGGAAATGCATTTATGTTGGAAATTTATAGTGATAAAAAATCGCTGCAAATAGCTTTTTTTCCTTTTTTTTTCTCCGCTTCTGCTAAAGGCGTGGGTATCTGAAAGGCCTAATTTTCACATAGTCAACTAAATTATTATTATTTAAATCACTAAATTATTTAAATATCTAATTTAGTGACTAACTTAAAATACTTAATTATTCACAAGTCCAAAGACCCTGATGAAATAATAAATTAATTTTGTTTTAATACCTAAAACCCAATTTTAAGTTGTTTTCAATACTTTTTCACCTAATTTTTTTGACCACACCTAGCCACTATTAAGTACTTATAAATTAGTAAACATAATAGAAAATCCTGGAACTTCCCTTATATGCACTGATGAATATGGTGGATCAAATTAAAAAAACACCATTTTATTGTGATATAATAAATCAAACACATTCATTCATCTAATCCAAGTTGAGAATTCACATTAATGTAGTTATGGGCTATACATTGGGGTGGACCAAATGGAACCAAGAACCTACAACTTAGAAACTAATAACTATATAGTGCACAATGTCCTGCTATTTTATATTTAAAAATGTTATCTAGACCAAGTGCACCTGGGCATTGTACGTTGGATATAACAACTTCATCACAACTGCATCATCATGCAGGGGGAATTTATTTTCGCATTCTTGATAATGTCTCTCTCTCCAACTCCAACTTGGCAGTGATAAATAAAATGACTAGTCAGGTGATTGCAAATAATTATTTATAGCGATTTGTGGTATGCGCAAACACATATTTATCCCAAGGCTAGCTGGAAATAGTATGAAACAAAAAAAAACAAAAATAAAGAGAAGCAAGATACCCAAAAAACAATAAAACACACATCTCACATCTTAGATAGAAACCATAAATTAAATAATTGTCTAACTACACAATGACTAGCAGATGATGATGCAAACAGATGATGATCTAGACCCTCATGCATCATGTGATGCACGCACTGTCGTTGACACATGAGAAATATTAATACCCTTATGCCCACTTTTCTGAAATTTTGCATTAATGCTTCATTTCTTTTAGGATTATTGACACTGGAACAGAATATATAATAAACTATATGTACACGACAAGTGAGAGAGAACATAATTCTTTATTGCCAACGAGTGAAGTTCTAATCACAAGTGAATCATAAACTTCCATTCAAGTTTGATTGATTATAGAATCAATCAAACTAAATAATTGTCTAACTACACAATCGCAGATTTGAAACCATATTTGACAGGGATAATAAATGGGTTTTCCTCGTTAGTCACATGGCCCAACTTTATGATTGACATCAAAATGTGAAAATTTCAGTTTTCAATATGGGAAACTGAAATGTGGCTTATTAAATAATTCTATTTGGATTTAGAAGGAAAAAACCATGCCTGGACCATAAAAAATGTGGGATATATGCACATTGATAGTTTGATTGGAGTATCTAACCCAAAACATGTATAAAGACAAAGCTTCTCCTGATATTCAAATCTTTGCCACCTATTTTTATCAGTCATTTAATGCAACAGTCTGTAGCTATTTCTGAATTCTAGTGTCTTCAATGTGTAAAAGCTAGTATGGCAGAATCCAGCATGCAATGAAGACTTCATAAATCAATAGTTACTTAACATATCTTTCTAAAACCCTGTATCTTCTTTGAAAAAGAAGTGATGTGTACCTGTTGACTGCTCTTCACAATTCCCTCTATGGAATCAACAAGTTTCACTCAGATCATCAAGTAGAGTAATGGCTTCTTGGAACTTCACATTTTCTGGCATGTACAAGGAGATGTTAGTGAGATTTAAGTAGTGACAGAAAATTTTCAAACCTTTAGCTAATTTTTAACTGTCTGAAAACAAGTCAGAATCCCTCTAGAGGCACTTGCCTAGACTCAACATCTTAAGAATGTTAGAATTCTCGAGTCATGCAATCCCTCATTGGTGGCAAAATGACATGCAATTAAAATATTATACCAAAAGCACACCCCACCTAGCATGAAAATGATATGCAGCATTCATGATGCCTTTATATTAGTTGTTCTCTGCATCACCTAAAACAGACCATAACATCTAACTCTTTCTTTCTGAATACCGTTTAGTAGTTAGAAAGAATTCAGTTATAATGAAACATCCATAACTCCCAAAAATTCACTCTTATAGATCCTTCTAAAAATATTTTGTAATATGGTATTTTTGTCATCGAGAACTCAAAAATTATCAGTTTATAGCAATTGCTATGTAAATCTAGCACGTCCTGAATAACATGCTATGGAGAATCAATGTGATCTCTACTTCACTATCCATTCTTTCTGCTTGCAACATGCATACACAGCCACATCTAAAGTAGGACAATCATCAAACCCAGTGACCAAGATTACAGCAGTCACTGAGATTTCTCTAACAAAATACATATGACACAGATATGATCATATTCTACTCTTGAGGCTGAAAAAACATGCATTATAGCTTCACCATCTCCAATCTTTCCATTTAATTAGAATATAGCCATATCAAAAGCTAGACTGCACCATGCAAGACCCAGCAGTCTGGCTTGAGAGTTTATGATGGATAGAAAGCAATTTTGCAGCGTGTAACCAATAACAAATGCTGCTTTTGACATTTAAGTAATAAGCAAATTTGAAGAATACAAACCACTCAATTTGGGGAGGGGGAAGAGAGAGAGAGAGAGAGACAGAGAGAGAGCATATACAATATAATTTTTATAAAAAAATAGAGCATGTCAAGACACCCATTTGTTGATCCTGGGAACTTATTGTATTTGCCGTTTTAGCTATATCCAAAACTTTAAAGGAGAGGGTGATCGACATTGTACTAGCTATCCTAAAGTCAAAATAGTCAATATCTTATTATATATTGCAAGGCATTTATTTTTATTTATTCATTTTCATTTTTATTTTGTAAAAGCTCTATACGGTAATATACAACTTGGAGTCAGGTTGTAGGCCTCATCCAGCTAGTCACACAAGTTTTAAGATCAAATAAAGTTTGTAGTATATATATGTTAAGTGTGTGTATATATATGTTTTGAAGTAGGATTTTCTTATCTTTGGCTAGGGTAGTTGCTGAATTAGTCACAAATATATCACCAAAAATGAACCTGTGCTATGATTGCTGGATGGTTCAGATGAAATTCTAAGTTTGGAAGATGTAGGTTCTCGTGAAGAATGTGGACATCAGTACAACAGCAACAATTCTCTTTGAAATTCCAGTATAGCTTAGAAGGTGTTGGTTCTAGTGGTTTGCTTCATCTATTCAACAACAGTAATAGCAAAGGTTGTTCACCTAGAAACAAAAGAAGACAAATATAGAAGGGTTTAGAAATTTCTCTACAATTCATGCACTGGTGAGAGTAAAAATCACATCATGAAATTTGTTCTGCAAACCTAACCAAGTATTTTCAGTTCTTTTCATTCTTTGCTTTTATTCCTCACAGTTTTTTTTTTGTATATTTTTTTTTCCTTTTCCGAATAGATCCCTGCTATGTCAGAAAATTGTAAAAAAAAAATTCAAAGATATCTGAAAAATCATGCCTATCTTGATCCCACTTTAAATGCTGTTAATATCAGATCAGTCGATAATTCATGGCATGCTCAACTTACAGAAGATATTAAGAAAGAGTTACAGATTCATCAAGAGTGGAGTCTTACTTTTATTCCTAGAATCTGTAATAATGTTGCTCATATAGCAGCTAAACTGGGTTTAAGGGCTGAGAATGAGATAATATGGTTAGAAGATGGGCCTGTAGAGGTGATGCGTGCAAGTTCTCTTGACAATAGATGTAATCCTCAAGTTATATACATGAAGGTTTTCTTTTTAAAAAGAATATCATTGACTGTATGCATTGCCAAATTCTACTCGACACGTTGCTATAAAGGAGTTGTCATCCTTTTTATTTCCACCATGTAGTTTGGAATTCACGATGACAGACCTGTCTACATTTCCTGATCTCCTATGTTTGAGGAGTAATTCAGGTCCTCCTTGACTTTTGTTAAGTCAAAACTTGCTAAATAAAGGGCATTTGATATATATAATTAATGATATATATACCACAATTTTTTTGGCTGATGAAGCATATATTATTACAAAGTTTCCTCATTTTCCGTTAATTAATTCTCTCTTTGCTATCACACCAGTACTTGTCTCCCTTCTCTATGACACAAAACATACGTTGAATATGTAGCAACCAAAATTTGAAGTTATGTTTCTAAAATCTGGTATTGAGTGCAAAGTCCCACTTGAGGGACAAAACTTTGGATTTTTCAACACATGCCTAGGTATGAGGACTGGGCAAATTGGAATAGGCAACCATCTTATATGATCTGGTATTCAGTGCAAACTCAGTGAATGAGGGACCAGGTTTTGTTGCATATAAAGAAATATTTAACCAAAGATGATGGGGGGAATTGAGGACACAAGGCTACAAAGCTTTAGTATGGAATTGGTCCCTGGATGGTCCAGTTCTTTATTATTCTAAAAATCGATGCTTGCACATTGTGAGGATGTTCACTAAGAATAAGGCACTAGTGATTAGGTTGTAAGAATAAACAAATATAATGCATGATATTGGATTGGATGTAGGGTTAAGTAGTCATGTTCACAGGACTGCATTTCAGCAATACCCAAGTTACTTAATGCTAGAGTTGGAATACTACAAAAACATGTGGGAGATGAGAAAATGAAAGAAATTTAATTCCATAAGCTTTCAACTGTCTTATGCACTAGTTTGTTCTGCTCTTTTTCAGTATGAGGATAGTGGAAAAAAAGGTTCACATCTGGAGGTTTGGGAATCACATTATTGGGTGATACTAAGTTTCTAATCAAAAGTAACTTACCCATAATAGAAATTACTGAAGAAATGCTCCCTTGAATATATATATAAATACCAATATAATGGCAATATTGACTAAGTACTGCGAGGGTATAATTCAGTGTAATAATAAGACAACAAAGCTAGAGGGGGGAAAAAGGAACGAATATTATATGGGCTCATGTATGCCCCTGCATCTTCAGAAATCTAATAGTCAGATGTTTACATGAACAATTATTTGTTTATGTAATGATATACACAAGAAGAAAATTATAAATATGAATTGATTAGGAAAACACAAGCAGTAACAATAACTCTATGTACACAAAGAGCTAGGGCAACATAGGAAAAAAAAGAAGAAGAAAATATGTAGTATTGGGGAAGAAACTTACTTTAAAGAAGAAAACAAGAATGATAAGTACTAAAGAAATCCTTGCTTTCATGGTAATTTCCCTTATTGCTCTTATTTGTCAATGTATTGTTAATGCCAATCACTATGAATGATAGAAGTGAAGAGTATCCATTCTGCAAGACAAGGGAACAAGGAAAATGGATTATGCTTTTGAAATGTTCAACATCATTTATATTGATTTTTGGATTGAGCTATGGCTATATATGACCGAAAATAAATGAATATAACAAGGATGAAAGATGGATAAGTACACTTGTTTACTATCACTTACATAGTTGGAGTCCTTGATTTAGTACTATCACTTCCAAATACAAATTAGAGAGATTACACTTATGTTTGAAAAATAACTACTAAAGAGCAATTAAGACCTGAAACCTTACAACAGGCTTGAGTGATAAGTACTATTGGTGAGTTGCTTAATTGGTTTATTAAGACTAGAGCCATCCTTCTATTTTCATAAAACATGATAATTATAGAGATTGAACAAAAATACCATTATTTAGTAAAAGAAGTAAAAAGCGAAATAATGTTTTCTCAAACACAGAAATAAGTTTTATGTAATATATTAGCATGGAACAGATCACCAAACCTATTTTCTAGAAGTAACTAAGCATTCCCCATTAAAGAGACTTTTCCAAAAAAGTTAACCATATTGACGTAGGACTATATATATATTGGATCCAATTCACATTGTAGTAGTATTTGTCTATTAATCAGATGACAAATGCTAAATGAAAAGTTTTTCAAAATATCTACAACTTTCTCTTCTTATTTTATTGATTCCCTCGATAGGTATAAAATGAAAAGTTTTTTCTGAGATATGTCTGTTGCTTAAGAAGAACTTATTTAAGTGGTCATAGGAAGTTATTCTTCCTGTAGGTAGTTGCTATAGAGCAATAGTACTAGTTTGGCCTAATGTACACACAAGGTAGAACATGAAAGCTAGTGCTACAAACTTCGCATGAATCATGAAACCCCATGTTCTGTGGCAATTTAATAATCATTAAGCTTTTGTAAATCATTATCCCCTACTGATCTTATGCAAACCAATACCTGCTTCATGACCCTAGCTCATGATTTATCTTTGAAAGCATGATTAGCATCTCGATAACCACTAATATTTCTTATAGCTTAGCTATATATAATCTAGACACTTCCCCAAGTGGTGCGCAAGGATAACTTTTCAACACAGTGCATGTATCCGAATCCTAGTAGATATCACATGAAATATTTTTTTTTTGGTAGGCAGATATTGACAGAAAATAGCCCAATGCTTCACACAACTTTTTGATATTTCATTGCAACGTGTGGAGATGTGAAGTAAGTTGGACCACTCAATCTCCACCAAATATTCTATAGACTAATACAGCTTTTAAATCAAAGAAGTAAAGACATATCTATACAGCCAGACAAATAAGGGTGGATTGTGATATGCATAAAAGGTCAAGACATCAAACATGTTAATGCATCAAGTAAAGCTATTATGTTTGTAACCTTTTTTTCCTTATGGCAGCTAACAAATTGGGTTTAATTCACACCAAAGAAACAGTGCCTTTTGGCTTGGCATGCATGAAATAAGCCAAAATAAACTATGAATTAGAGATTTGAAAAAGTGAGTACATTAAATTGGGTTCAATTCACAATACCTGCATTTCAATACAATTTATGTGCGCTTTAGTAAACCATTAACTGCTAGAACTAAGTCCGATCCATTTTTCTTCCTTTTACTGAAAGTTACAAAAAAAGCTGATCTGTGTAGCTGCAAAAAAGCATTTTGAAGTCTTATTGGACGTGGAGACATAAATTCTACCACTTCAAGATGAGAAGCATTATGCTTTTGTTGAAAAGCTTGAAATAGAATTGCGAATTAATTAATGGGGATAGGTTGAAACCAGAAGTTATACCTAGCTATCTGAAAAGGATAGAAACCACCAAGATATATATAGCTAGGTACTTAATATTTAGTGAGATGAGTTTCATGATGGATTACAAAGGAGTACAAGATTCAAGTATATCAAGCCAAATCTCTACAAATATTGAGACGTAGGTGAATAATATATATTCGAGATGCTTAAAATATAAAAATAAAAACCAATTGCATCAATCAACTAATTGGATTCTAGATAAAGGAACATTTCCTTCCAAACTCTTAATTATTGTGTCTACTAAATCACTAGACATTACAGTTTGAGTGTTGCAGAGGAGTGAACAACTCTTCATTCAATTTGAAGCCTGTAGATACAACAATTAGTTGATAAGGGTGGCTCCAAGTCTCCTAAATTTTCTTTGATGTTAATCACTAACCATCTATGTTGATCTCCCTCTGTAATTGAATCAATTGCTTCCCCTTCAATTCTCTCGGTGTCCATGTGTGCATGCATCACAAATACTCCATGTAATTAATTCAACAGACCTTTAGTTATTATTTAATAAATAGAACCCTTATTAAAAAAAAAATTAGTTGAATAATTTGATAACCTATCCTCTAGTCTCCTTTATTTCTATGTCAACGATGAAAAACATCACAAACTTTGCTCTTCTGAGAAAAGCCTGCACTATGCTCCTATACTCTTCTGATAAAAGCCTGCACTATGCAGAAAAATCCTCACAGCCCCAATTACTGCATTACACATTTTCATGTACCAAACTCGAACTGAGAATAATCCTACACTATGCAGTCGAAACTCAAACTCCAATATGAACTTAACATCTATAAGACCAATTAATATCTTCTGATAAAAGCCTGCACTATGCAGAAAAATACTCATAGCTCCAATTACTGCATTTTTCAACCAACATAGCAACCATCAGCATTCCCAAGTTAAACCAGTCCAATGAATTATCAATTTTGATAAACTTCCTCATAAATATCATCCCTGAATTCTAATTTCTAGAACTTAATAAAAAAAAATTAGATCTCTGTTTTTTGCAACTAAATATCACCCACAGTTTGCTCAAAGTCTTCTCTTCAGCCAAAATATGCATTAATCTAAATAGACTCGAAAAAAACCCAATTTTACTTAATTCAAAATAAACCCAACTCAGACTACAAGCTAGCTTCATTTTAGCATTGCCAACCTAATAATCCTAGCAACTAGAAATAAGCCATTCAAATCCAATTAGCAAGCAAACTTCGAAATTTACAAATGCAGAAAGGACCACAGATTGAATCCATATATCAAATAATACTTGCCAACCTTCGAAAGCATCACTGATTAAATGAGTTTCAAAAAAATCAGCCAATACAAATACAAATATAAATCAAATCCACAAGCCAAAGTAGGAATTTTACCCTTTCCACACAATAGAAATCGAAATAGACCAACTCGGAGAGGCAGTCTAGGGCAGAAAGCACAAGTCCGAACACAACGATGAAAGGAGTTAAAATTTGATGTCGAGATTCTATCTTCCACCGATACGAAACTGCCAACTGCCGACTGTGACTCACTCAAAAATGAGTAGCATTAATGCTATCCCAAGTGTAGGAGGATGTCGTGTAATAATAAGGAATAAATTCCTAGATCGTCTCCTCAGGGAAAACTTACTCAAAATTTAAACTCGTTGAAAAATTGTGAAAAACTTCACAAAGAAAAAAAAAATAAATGGTATGTGCAATGGATGGAAATTTTACTAGTCATGGACTAGATTCATGTTTTTAGATTTGTTTGTCGGATTTGAATGCAGCGATGAAAAGTAAGGAATGAAAATGCATGAAACTAAATTAAAATTGCTGAAATTAATAGACTGAAATTTAAAAGAACAAGAAAAATAAATGACATTAATTTAAATAATAGGAATTAAAGATGCAAGAAAATAAATGACATTAACCTAAATAGAGGAATTACAAGTGCGAGAAAAATAAATGATAGTAATTTAAATAAACAGAAATTAAAGGTGCAAAAAAAAATAAATGACAGTAATTTAAATAGACAGAAATTAAATGTGCACGGAAAATATAAGACATTAAACTGAAATTAAATAAAAACAGGAATTGTAAGGAATAAACTTGATGTTTGGAAATGGAGACTGCGTTCTCCAATCCAAAAATCTGAACTTCCAGATAAAATGATTTCTCAAATAAAATAAACGCTCTAAATAAAATGCATCCTAAAAGAAATTGAACTCTCAATTAAATTAAAATTTCAAATAAATTACACACTCAAATTGAAGTTGAGCTCTAAATAAAATAAACACTAAAAGAAATTATTTCCTAGATGAATACAAAGAAAGCTTGCTTTAACATGGAAAGAAAACTTGCTTCCTTAAGTTTCAAATTAAAGCTGTAAAATAAACTGATGCTGAATGAAAACTAAAACAGAAGCATGAAACTGAAAAATGAATTAAAATGAACAACAACTGCCGAATGAAATGAGAATGAAACTGAAAAATGAAAGCTAAGTTTTAAAGTTCTGTCTTCTCTCCTTCGTCTCCACTGCCTTGATGCCCTTTCTCTTCTGAGCTCTCTCCTATTTATAGGAGAGAGCATCCTACCATTTCTCAAGAGTGGGTGGCCAAACTTTGAAGAATGGTGGAGTGGGTGGCCTAACTTGGGAGTGGGTGGCCTAACTTTGAAGAATGGTGGAGTGGGTGGCCTAACTTGGGAGTGGGTGGCCTAACTTTGAAGAATGGTGGAGTGGGTGGCCTAACTTGGGAGTGGGTGGCCTAACTTTGAAGAATGGTGGAGTGGGTGGCCTAACTTGGGAGTGGGTGGCCTTTCTATCTTTCTGCATGTGCTGATTTTCTGCTTGCTCCCTTGAGTTCCAGCCGTGAGTTCCATTCTCTTTTAGTATTTTCATAAATGCCCTGCAGTACATAAAAAATGTATTTCTTTCAAAGGCAAATATAGAACTTTATGTATATAAAATATTGACATCAATTAATTTGCATTCAATATTAGAATTTGATGCATAATTAAGTGTTCAATCTTTATTTGATAAAATAAATCACCCATTTAAACAACTTAATTATGCAATTCTAACCTTTTATCACACCCCCCAACTAGCTTTTTGCTAGACTCTAGCAAATAAAGCGAATGAATTCATGCAAAGGTGAAATTACCAACTTGAGAAAATCTGAGAATCACATGCCATGAAATAGATTTGTTGAGTTTAAGAACACTGGAGATAGATTAATCTGAATTTTGTATCAACTGAGAGATTTATACACAATTTAGTTAATCAACCAAGGGAATTACATGTAACAAAGCTTGCTTTCTTTTAAGTGCATGGAAATGGGGTTAGAATTCCAAGATTGACTACCAAGAGGCATTAATAATTTCAATCACAACAACTAATCTGAGAAAACCACATGGTCTTACTCTAATTCAAAACCATTGTAGTGGCGGCTTTCACGCTATTACACTTTGAAAGGCGCCTACTTCTTTTGTAAGGACCCCGGTAATAGGCAGCCTTTTCCACTACACAAATGTTATTTTTTTTGTTTTTGTTTTTGTTTTTGTTTTTTTTTTTTTTTTTTTTTTTTTTTTTTTTTTTTGATCCCTGGCTTGTCCCTTTTCTCATTTAATTCAAATTTCTTCCTAAGCCATTAGGATATGGTTCATTAGAGTCTCAAACAATTGAAGTGTAAATCAACCAACAATGACTCAATGTAGTCTTTCTAGGCCTTCCGGGTATGTGTTGTGTGTGTTTAAGCAAAACTCTTAACATCTTTCCCTTGGTTTAACAACTAAATAAAATGGATAAGTCCCTCTTTTGACATATACTCATATTTGCACTACATTCCACATGTTCCATTACTTCAACAAATCATTTTTTTTTTTTTTTAGTACTAATATATCTTCAAAAAAAAAAAATTCAACAGAAACTCTCTCCCCCCAACTAAATTTGACATTGTCCTCAATGTTCAGCAAATGAATGTTCGACGATATATGTTATGCAGGCATGAATTTAAGCAAGATAAACACTGCAGAACATATATTGAAACGAAAGAGTAAAGAGGAAAGATGTCACCTGAAATACTCGAGTGCACACAGGGAGTAAATTTCTATCAAAGTTAGAAGATACAAAAAGCAAAAGAAATAAAAACAAGCAAGAAAGTAAAATAAAAAGTTTTGGAACGAGATTACCAACTGATATGAATATGAAAGCAATGTTCCTTAATCCATTTTTCGTCAAAAAATCGTACCTGCAAAAAGAGAATACGAGAAAATTAGCAAAAGATAACTGAAATTAACGAGATTACTGAAATTTTTTTTTTTTTTTTTTTTCGGTGGATCCGTCCGTGACCAGACAAGTGTGGCTAGAGATTTGAAAATAAACGCCTGATGTTGTTGACAAACGAGATTGAAGGCTCCGGACTTGTTCTTCATGCTCTCTCTATAAAATCAGTCTCAAAGTTCATTCAATCCGCATCAAGTTCTCTTCTTATCTCTATAACTCATCTGCATTCCTTCAACATTCTCGCCTTAAGTTCTCAATCCCTTTCTCAATGGCTCATTCTTCTACATCTCAACCTCCTGTCCTTTCTGCAGCTGCCATTGGTGCCATGTTGCAGCAAGAAAATGATAGCATGGCTAATAAGTCAGACTCTGATGCTATCTATGATTTGGTGAGTCTCGGAACTCGCTACTCATCCTCTATTGTTGCTTTTTCCCAGCGGGTTCAAGCCAAAAACCATGAGGTTGAAAGGCTAAAAGAACAAATTGCTGTACTTCAACGCATTGTTCAAGAGTCTCACACAAGGGAAGGAATCCTTCGGCAGCAGAATAAACAGTTGAAATCTCTATTGAGTTCTTCATTCCGCTTGCCAGCTCCTATGAATAGGGCTGACATGATTTTGTATGAAGAGAATGAGCGTCTCCAATCTGAGGCTAAGAACCTCAAGTTTATGTAAAAGCATTTTTAAATAAAATCTATCTATTTTTATTTTTATTTTTATTTTTTTTTATTTTTTTATTTTTACACAATGCCATGGTTTCGCTCCTAACTAGTGAGAGACATAGTCCTCACTGAATCGAACGAAAGATGCAAAAGAACAAAACAAAACAAACAAACAACAAGAAAAATAAAATCAAATGCAAAAGAACAAATAAAAGAAAATGCAAGTAAAGAAAACTGTACAGAAGGAGAAACGAATCAAAACACTTCCCTGGGATCTTGCACAAGCAAGATCTCTTCATGTGGATCAAAATCCTTCAGAAATGACTTTAGACGTTGTCCGTTGACAGTGAAGCTATTACCATTCTTCGGATTGACAATGTCTACCGCACCATGATGATGAACAGTCTTTACAATGTATGGTCCACTCCATCGTGATTTCAACTTTCCAGGAAAAATATGCAAGCGAGAGTTGTAAAGGAGAACTTCCTGGCCAATTGTGAAATGCTTTGGATGAATTTTCTGATCATGCAGAATTTTCATCCGTTCCTTTGCCAATTGCGCGTTGTCATAAGCATTCCGACGAGCTTCATCCAATTCATTAATCTGCAATTTTCTCAACCCTGAAGCTTCATCAAGTGACATGTTAACATGTTTTATGGCCCAAAGAGCTCGATGCTGAATATCAACAGGTAAATGACAAGCTTTACCATAAACTAATCGATAGGGAGACATCCCTAGATTTGTTTTAAAAGCTGTCCTGTATGCCCACAAAGCATCAAGAAGCTTAATCGACCAATCTTTCCTATTAGGATTTACCGTTTTCTCCAGAATGAGTTTTATTTCTCTATTTGCCAATTCAGCTTGCCCATTTGTTTGGGGGTGATAGGGGGTGGAAACTCGATGTGTAATACCATATTTTTTTACAAGTGTAGAAAATGGTTTATTGCAAAAATGAGAACCCCCATCACTAATGATAACCTTGGGCATGCCAAATCGAGCAAACAAAGATTGTAAAAATTTTAATACAACATGATGGTCATTGGTTTTGCAAGCGATGGCCTCAACCCACTTTGAAACATAGTCCACAGCCAATAAAATATATGTGTTTCCAAAGGAAACCGGAAAAGGTCCCATGAAGTCTATTCCCCAACAATCAAAGATTTCTAAAGTAAGAATGGGGGAAAGGGGCATCATGTTTCTTTTGCTAATAGCTCCTAACTTTTGACAAGACACACACGCTTTGCAAAAATTGTAAGCATCCTTAAACATAGACGGCCAATAAAGACCGCTTTGCAAAATTTTTGCCACTGTTTTCTTCGCTGAAAAATGACCACCACATGCACCCATATGACAAAATCTCAATACTGAAGAAAACTCATCATCAGGAATGCATCTTCGAATCAATTGGTCCGAACAATATTTGAAAAGATAAGGGTCATCAAAGTAGAAATGTTTTACCTCAGATAGAAACCGACGCTTATCTTGGGTTGACCATTCAGAAGGCATTTGCTCAGTCACCAGATAATTGACTATGTCAGCATACCAGGGAACTTTATTTACCACAAACAGGTGCTCATCCGGAAAACTATCATCAAGAGGGAGGCTGACATTTGAAGAAGGAGATGACAATCTAGAGAGGTGGTCAGCTACCACGTTTTCAACTCCTTTCTTGTCCCTAATGTTGATGTTGAACTCTTGAAGTAATAGAATCCATCGAATCAAGCGTGGTTTTGCATCTTTTTTAGCCAACAAATACTTAAGAGCAGAGTGGTCAGTGAAAATAGTAACAGGAGAACCAAGAATATAAGCCCTGAATTTATCAAGTGCAAAAACCACTGCAAGCAGTTCTTTTTCAGTAGTGGTATAATTTTTCTGGGCATCATTCAAGGTTCTACTAGCATAGTAAATCACACATGGTCTATTATCCACACGCTGACCCAAAACAGCTCCTAAGGCATAATCACTTGCATCTGTCATGATTTCAAAGGGAATGTCCCACTGCGGGGGTCGCACAATAGGAGCAGTGGTAAGCGAATTTTTAAGGGTATCAAAAGCTTTTTGGCACTCATCAGTCCAAACAAATTCAATGTCATTTTGTAAAAGAGTGCACAAAGGTTTTGCAATAGAACTAAACCCTTGAATAAACCGCCTATAAAAACCAGCATGACCAAGGAAAGAACGAATATCCCTAACCGTCCTAGGAATAGGAAGTTTAGATATTAATTCAATCTTTGCCTTGTCGACCTTTATACCTTCAGAGGAAACAATGTGTCCCAAAACAATGCCCTGAGTAACCATGAATTGACACTTCTCCCAATTAAGTAAAAGATTTTTTTCCTCACATCTTTGGAGAATACGTGCCAAATTATGCAAACAACTTTCAAAAGTTTTTCCAAAAACAGAGAAATCATCCATGAATATTTCACAAATATCATCAATCATGTCAGAAAAAATACTCATCATGCATCTCTGAAAAGTAGCTGGAGCATTACACAAACCAAAAGGCATTCTAGTAAAAGCAAAAGTGCCAAAAGGACAGGTGAAAGTGGTTTTCTCCTGATCCTCAGGCGCTACAGCAATTTGATAATAACCAGAATAGCCATCCAAGAAACAATAATATGCATTTCCAGCCACTCTTTCCAAAATTTGATCCAAAAATGGTAAAGGAAAATGATCCTTCCTACTGGCTGAATTAAGTTTTCTATAATCAATGCACATTCTCCAGCCAGTAACCATTCGAGTTGGAATTAACTCATTTTTCTCATTTTGTATGACAGTTAAACCAGATTTTTTTGGTACCACTTGAGTTGGACTTACCCACTTACTGTCTGAGATGGGGTAAATGATACCCACTGCGAGTAGCTTAAGCACTTCCTCTTTCACAACTTCCTTCATGGTAGGATTGAGCCTACGTTGAGCATCACGAACTGGTTTAGCATCGTCTTCAAGATGAATTCTGTGGGTACATATAGCGGCATCAATGCCTTTGATGTCGGCTATTGTCCAACCAATTGCGCCTCGATGCTTTCTTAATATTTCAATCAATTTGGCTTCCTCCTTCTGATTTAGTTTTGAGGAAATCACCACCGGAAAAGTGCCTTCTTCAGGTCCAAGGAACGCATACTTTAAATCTTGAGGAAGCGGTTTTAGTTCCAATCGGGGAACTTCTTCCTCTGAAGATCTAAGCATGTCTGGTGGTGGTAAAGCTTCGAACTGGGGTTTCCATCTTGCTCCGGCAAATTGTACTTCAAGTGGTAAAGAATCTGCAAAATAATCAAGAAATTCAAAGTCATTTTCATTGATATGATCAATTTTCTCATCAAGTAAATATTCAGATGTCTGAAAAATATAATCATCATCAGAGAAAGGAGAGGTTGAGCAAATAGACTCTGTTGATGTCAAACTCTCCACAGCATTCAATTCACTTGTGTCATCAAAATGTGTTGGCATCTTGCAAGCGTTGAAAACGTTCAACTCAAGTGCCATGTTCCCAAAGGTAAGCTTCAACACTCCACTTCTGCAATTAATCAAAGCGTTTGATGTAGCTAGAAATGGTCTTCCAAGGATGACAGGAGCTTGGTAAATAGTGGAGGCTGGCTGCTGCATATCAAGAACTACAAAATCCACTGGGTAGTAGAATTTGTCCACCTGGACCAACACGTCCTCTACAATACCCCTTGGTACCTTAACTGATCTGTCAGCCAGTTGTAGCATGATGGAGGTCTTTTTCAGCTCACCCAATCCCAATTGTTCATAAACTGAGAACGGTAGCAAGTTCACACTACTCCCCAAATCAAGTAGAGCTCTCCCAATGCGTGATTCGCCGATCATAATGGAAATGTTGGGAGAGCCGGGATCTCCAAACTTCTGAGGAGTCTCGCTCAATATTAATGCACTAACTTGCTCCGTCAGGAAGGCTTTCTTCTTTACATTCAGCTTCCTCTTCACTGTACACAAGTCCTTCAAAAATTTTGCATATGAAGGTACTTGTTGTATGGCATCCAAAAGTGGAATATTGATTTTCACTTGCTTGAAAATCTCTTGAATCTCCGTGTGATACCTGCTCTTTTGGCCAGCCGCCAATCTTTGAGGATAAGGAACCACAGGTTGGTATCCCTTGGTAGTTTCAGCATCTACAGTCACAGGCTTCTTCAACTCTGGTCTCACTACCTCTAGTTCTTTCTTAATTTCATCAGTCTCCGTTATATCTTCAGGTGTAGGAGCAACTTCCTGTGTGTCTATAGGCATTTCTGGTCGGGAAACTTCTTTCCCACTTCTCAAAGTAAGGACTGCCTTCGCTGTCTCAATAACGTCCCCTGAGACATTATGCACTTGTTGTTGTTGCTGCCTGTATACTTGAGGATTAGGTTGAGGCTGTGCTGGAAATTTCCCTTTCTCCAGGGTGCTCAAGGTTGTGCTCATCTTGTTCATAGTGCCACGCAACTCATTTATGGCCTGAGTATTTTGATTATTTGTGGTGGCCTGAATCTGCATGAATTGTTGAAGTGTATTGGCCATCTGTGCCATACTATCATCTAGAGTTTTCTTTGCAGATGATGAAGGTTGAAAACTCTGTGCAGCCATATGAGGTTGAAATCCAGGCGGAGCTACAGGAGGATAGCTCTGAGGATTCTGATATGACGGATACTGATGCTGAGGAGCACTCTGATGAAATGGTTGCTGTTGAGGTGGTGGGGACCGACCAGGTTGATCATTTCTCCATGAGAAATTTGGATGATTCCGCCACCCCGGATTATATGTGTTGGAGAAAGGCTGATTTTGTGCTCTATTCACCCAATTAGTTGATTGCATCTGCTCCGACCCACTTTCTTGAAACACTGGCATTATCGGGCAGTCTTTGGTCTTATGGTTTGAATCAGCACATATAGAACATGCCTCTGCTACTTTCACAGCCTTTACTTTGTCCATTTCCATGACCTCCATTCTTCTAGTTAAAGCAGTTATTCGGGCTTGAACATCAGTGTCCCCTTTAAGCTCGTATCTACCCCCTCCAGAAATAGCTCTCAGTGGTTGTGCTGTTGATGGAACTCGATCAGTACGAGTATTCCACTGTTGCGCGCTCTCAGCAAGGTAGTCAAAAAATGACAGTGCTTCATCAGGTTCCTTGCTAAAGAACTCCCCATTGCACATTGTCTGAACAAATTGCTTGCATTCCGGAGTGAGGCCAGTGTAAAAATAGCTCACCAACCTCCAAGATTCAAAACCATGATGTGGACAGATGTTCATCAAATCTTTAAATTTTTCCCAACTGGCCTGAAAGGTCTCATCAGGTCTCTGATTGAATTGGCTGATTTGCTCTTGCAAAAATTGAGTTCTCTGAAAGGGAAAAATTTTTTGTAAGAATTCACGCTGCATATCAGACCAACTAGAAATAGAGTTGGGTCTTAAAGAGTTAAACCAAATCTTCGCTTTATCCTTTAAAGAGAAAGGAAATAAACGAAGTCTAATGAACTCATCAGTAACAGCCCTAGTGATAAATGTGGCACAAGCCAACTCAAAATCTGTTAAGTGCTGGTACGGACTCTCAGAATCCATCCCGTGGAACTGAGGTATCACTGACATCATGCCATGCTTAATAGAGAAATTGGGTGCATTTTCTGGTAAAATAATGCATGAAGGTGTAGTGGTACGAGTGGGTTGCAAATAGTCCTTAAGAGTGCGTGGTGCAGGTGCAGCCATGTTTTCTGTTTTAATTTCAATTTTGCCACCTGACTCACTCAAAGAAAAGATAGGCGAGCTATCTATCTCCAAGCTGTGTATACTACTCTCAACACTCGATGTGACTCTAAGCAACCTATTTGAACTGTCTCTTACCCATGACATGAAACATCAGTTTAGCGAAGCATAAAAAAAAAAAAAAAAAAAAAATTAACGAGTTTAAATTTAAACTACTTTCCCCGGCAACGGCGCCAAAAACTTGACTCACTCAAAAATGAGTAGCATTAATGCTATCCCAAGTGCAGGAGGATGTCGTGTAATAATAAGGAATAAATTCCTAGATCGTCTCCTCAGGGAAAATTTACTCAAAATTTAAACTCGTTGAAAAATTGTGAAAAACTTCACAAAGAAAAAAAAAATAAATGGTATGTGCAATGGATGGAAATTTTACTAGTCATGGACTAGATTCATGTTTTTAGATTTGTTTGTCGGATTTGAATGCAGCGATGAAAAGTAAGGAATGAAAATGCATGAAACTAAATTAAAATTGCTGAAATTAATAGACTGAAATTTAAAAGAACAAGAAAAATAAATGACATTAATTTAAATAATAGGAATTAAAGATGCAAGAAAATAAATGACATTAACCTAAATAGAGGAATTACAAGTGCGAGAAAAATAAATGATAGTAATTTAAATAAACAGAAATTAAAGGTGCAAAAAAAAATAAATGACAGTAATTTAAATAGACAGAAATTAAATGTGCACGGAAAATATAAGACATTAAACTGAAATTAAATAAAAACAGGAATTGTAAGGAATAAACTTGATGTTTGGAAATGGAGACTGCGTTCTCCAATCCAAAAATCTGAACTTCCAGATAAAATGATTTCTCAAATAAAATAAACGCTCTAAATAAAATGCATCCTAAAAGAAATTGAACTCTCAATTAAATTAAAATTTCAAATAAATTACACACTCAAATTGAAGTTGAGCTCTAAATAAAATAAACACTAAAAGAAATTATTTCCTAGATGAATACAAAGAAAGCTTGCTTTAACATGGAAAGAAAACTTGCTTCCTTAAGTTTCAAATTAAAGCTGTAAAATAAACTGATGCTGAATGAAAACTAAAACAGAAGCATGAAACTGAAAAATGAATTAAAATGAACAACAACTGCCGAATGAAATGAGAATGAAACTGAAAAATGAAAGCTAAGTTTTAAAGTTCTGTCTTCTCTCCTTCGTCTCCACTGCCTTGATGCCCTTTCTCTTCTGAGCTCTCTCCTATTTATAGGAGAGAGCATCCTACCATTTCTCAAGAGTGGGTGGCCTAACTTTGAAGAATGGTGGAGTGGGTGGCCTAACTTGGGAGTGGGTGGCCTAACTTTCTTTCTGCATGTGCTGATTTTCTGCTTGCTCCCTTGAGTTCCAGCCGTGAGTTCCATTCTCTTTTAGTATTTTTATAAATGCCCTGCAGTACATAAAAAATGTATTTCTTTCAAAGGCAAATATAGAACTTTATGTGTATAAAATATTGACATCAATTAATTTGCATTCAATATTAGAATTTGATGCATAATTAAGTGTTCAATCTTTATTTGATAAAAAAAATCACCCATTTAAACAACTTAATTATGCAATTCTAACCTTTTATCAGACTGCTGCTGACCTAAGCCATGAATTCCAAATCGACAACCTTCGGAGGAGGAAAGCAGTAACGTAACTGGGAAAAGAAAATGAAAAATGGAGAGAAGGGGAGAGGGGGAGGGTCGGGCCAATCTAGAGAGAAGAGAGAAAGGGAAAGAGAAAATGGAAAGAAAAAAATAGAAGGGGCGTTTGAAGTAGAGGGAAGGGAGAAAAGGAGAGGTCATTGGGAAGGGGGATGTTGAGGATTTGAAGATGGAGTATGATGGATTGCTGGGTCAATGGGTAGCCGTGTGCAAACTATGGGGAGGAATCAAATATTATGAGAAGTATCTTCTGCGGGAGGAAAATGGGGCGAAGGAACTAAGGGTGGTGATCGAAGGAAATTATAGAGAGAGGAAAGAACTGGGCATAGACATTCGTGCGATTTTGGAGAAGGAAAGAACAGAGAGAAGTGGAGAAGAAAAGAAATCGGGGGGAAAAATAAAACATTTCGTAAAATTTTGGTGCCCAGAAGTAATAACAACGATTATTCGGGCGTTGCAACGTGATTTTACCCATACTAGCGATCAAAATCTATGCAAATGTCGTATTTTTTGCTGCAAATGTAAAAATTAGGGATTCTTCTGCTTTTAATGTAAAAATCATGTGACAAAATTAAAATTGCTGTAAAAGATAATCTATTGCAGCGATTTTTTTTTTGAAACAATATAAAAATCGCTACAATAAATAATTTTTCTTGTAGTGATTCTAGTAAACCAAGATACACGTTAATCAAGCAGTGCCTTGATTTAATCAGCATGAAAGCTTGAAAACAACTTCAAATCATCTATAAAACTAGCCCTTAAAAACTCCTAGTGACTCAATGTTGTTGTACGCGATTGGCGATCGAGGACATGCATGACGGCCTAGAATAACATCACAGTTATTTTAAACAAAACAAAAAAAAAAATCTTTATTAAAAATTTAGATGATACATAGATAAGTTTGTTTGAAATGAGGTAGCTCTTTGCTTGACAATCTACATGATCGGTATACCACGGCATCCCCTCCCATCCCATCTATGGAGAGTAGTCCTCAATAAAAATGTTGGAAAAGTTTTCAATATAATTATATATTAAATTTATTATTAATAATAATTTAGGATTTATTTTAAAAGTTATGAATTATTTAAAGAAGAAATAATTTATCGAATGTTTATAAGCTAATACTTATGGTTATAACATTTTCGATCGATCGAGATGCATAACATAAAGGTTGATTCAAAGGGAAGGTGTTCGAATCACCGGCCCTATGCCAATATTGCAGCTTTAATTGCTTTTATAGAGAGAATAGGCTTCACAAGAGCTTGTGGCCCAGTAGCCTAGCCCAAGCTACTATAGGAACGGCAGCCTAGCAAGCCCAAGCACTGCAATGCATGCGAGAAACTAAAAACTATTTATTAGGATCTGTTTATTCTCGAGAGAATAGATTTCTATCTCTTGGTTAAATAGTAAAATTTGAGAATGTTTGAACCTAATTTCGTTTGCGACACAAGTTAGACAAATAGACTTGTTTTGAATTTCATTCTATCTCGAAGACAAATTTGCTTGTAACACGTGTGAATATCATCACTAGTAGGGGCGAATATTGTCTTTGTTGCTCAGATGACTAACACGAGAGAGATGGTGAATTGAGTTGTATTCAAAAATTAATAATTATAAATCAAATACATAATATAAAATATAAACAAAATACGAAGTAACAATAAATATAAAGAGTAAGGGTAAGAGAGAAGCAAATTTAATATGTTAACGAGATTCGGCCCCATTGCCTACGTCCTCGCCTCAAGCTACCCCTTGAAAATCTCTAAATTTACTATTCAACCTCATTTAGATGGAAATAGAAACCTATTACACATTTGAACAACATCGCTACAAAGGATCTGTGTAGACCACCCTTTACACTTACAATCGACTTACACGTGGTGATTCAACTATTCCCTGTGTAGAACAGTTTCTACACGCACAAGGGTTATACACACTCTTTTACTGATACAAGAGCTAATAGTGGGTATGTTATCAGAGAACACTCATCAATGAGTGAAATAAGAACAACACAGCGCAAACTATATCTCTATCAAAATGAACAAGGATTAAAACTCAATGTTTAGATAAAAGAGAATAAAAGTTTTAAATGAATGTTGTGTGCTCTTGGTGTTGTAAATTTGAAGCCCTCAAATGATCTATTTATAGGCATGAGACTTCATATTCAAATTTAAAAAGATTCACATGTTAAAGACAATATCATTCACTTTTTCAAAAAATTCAAATAAAATTTTTTTCTTTTACAATTGTTAAAGACAACATCATTCACTTTTTCAAAAAATTCAAATAAAAACTTCTTCTTTTTCATTTTTCAAAGACAACATCATTCACTTTTCAAAAATTTCAAATCTAATATTTTTACTTTTCGCATATACCAAAAGAAGTACTATTTACTTTTCAAAATTTTCAAACAAAATCATCTACCTTTTGCATAAGTTAAAAAGAACGTTAATCACTTTTGAAAATATTCAAACAAAGCATGCATATGTGAAAGATGACAACCAAAATATTTTCAAATTTAATTTTTAAAATATTCATGAACATGTGGAAAATGTAATTTAATACTTTATAATAAAATATTATTTTGAGCCTTAATCCTAATTTCAAATTTTTCAAAAGATGTACAACATTACTCTATGAGTTTTAATGTGAACTAGTTCCCTTCTTGCTCATGCTTGGTTCCTTAATGTGCTTGACTCCATTGTGTAGATAACTTGAACTTGAGACTCCTTTATTCTTTGAATTCGTTTGTTATCATCAAAATGCATGTGTAAATATATAATTACACGAAATTTGAAATCTTGGGTTCAACAGTTTTAAGGAAATTAATATTGTAACACACCTTATAGAAAACTCTTCTCTCAGTATCTTCTTCTTTTGCAACTCTCTTTGCACCAACAATTTTAAGACAATATTTGATTGCTAATGGCTCATAGTTAAGAGAGTTCGCTGCGGATTTTGTAAAACTTGAACAATTTGAAGGTAAAGTGTTGAGCCTAAGGTTTCAAGTTTTGTGTAATTATATATCTACACATGGATTTTGATGATAAAAAATGAATTCAAAGAATGAAGGAGTCTCAAGCTCAAGTTTAACACACAATGGAGTCAAGCACATCAAGGAACCAAGCATAAGCAAGAAGGGAACAAGCACACATTAAAGTCATAAATTAATATTGTAAATCTCTTAAAAATTTGAAATTAGGATTAAGACTCAAAAATTAATATTTTATCATAAAACATTAAAATACATTTTTCACATGTGCATGACATGATTAAAGGTTTGAACTTTGAAAATATTAAGATGATTGATTGTCATCTTTCACATGTGCATGTTTTATTTGATATTTTCAAAAGTGATTGATGCTTTTCTTGACTTCTGCAAAAAATGTCTTTGTTTGAAAATTTTGAAAAGTAAAGTGTGTTCCTTTTGTCATATGCAAAAAGTAAAAGATTAGGTTTGATATTTTTGAAAAGTAAAGTGTGCTCATTTTGTCATATGTAAAAAGTAAAAAGATTAGGTTTGAAGTTTTGAAATGTGAATGATGTTGTCTTTGACAAGTGAATCTTTTTAAATTTGAATATGAAGTCTCATATGCCTATAAATAGATCGTTTGAGAGATTCACAAATACAACACCAAGAGCATACAATATTCATTCAAAACTTTCATTCTCTCTTCTCTAAGCATTGAGCACTTAACCCTTGTTCATTTTGAGAGATATAGTTTGTACTTGTATTATTCTTATTTCACTCATTGAGGAGTGTTTTCTGATAACCTACCCACTATCAATTCTTGTATCAGTAAAAGGGTGTGTATAACCCTTGTGTGTGTAGAAAGTGTTCTACACAGGGAATAGTTGAATCACCACGTGTGAGGTGATTGCAAGTGTAGATGGTGTTCTACACAGATCCTTTGTAGCAGTGTTGTTCAAAGGTGTAATAGGTTTCTATCTCCACCTGAAGGAGTTTGAATAGTGAATTCGGGGATCCTCAAGGGGTAGCTTGAGGCAAGGACGTAGGCAATGGGGCCGAACCTCGTTAACATACTGAGTTTGCTTCTCTCTTACTCTTACTCTTTATATTTATTTCTGTTTCATCTTTTGTTTATATTTTATATTGTATATGTGATTTATAATTGTTATTTTCTTAAATACAACTCAATTCAGCCCCCCTCTTGTATTAGTCATCTGGGCAACAATTGGTATCAGAGCTAAAGCTCTGTTATAAGATTAACTATCTTTTGAGTTAAGATCTTATGGCTAACATTGCAGCTTTATTTGGTGAAGGTCAATCTAGCAATCGGCCTCCACTCTTTTGTGGAGACAATTAGTCATTCTGGAAAGTTAGAATGAGAATATTCCTTCAGACTCAAGGTCGAGAAATCTGGAAATGCGTTGTAAATGGACCTTATATTCCAACAAAAGTGGTTGATGGAGTAAAGGTCAAAAAGGAAGAAGAAGAGTTTGATCGTGAAGACGATAGACTTTATACTTCGAATTTAACTTCTATGAATTTATTATATAATGCTCTCAATGGTAATGAGTTTAATAGAGTAATGACTTGTGCTACGGCAAATGAAATTTGGGATAACTTGGAAATTACTTATGAAGGAACTTCTCAAGTCAAGGAATCAAAAATTTATATTCTTACTTATGAATATGAAATGTTTAAGATGAATGAAGATAAATCTATTTCTAGTATGCACACTCGTTTTACTAACATCATAAACAGCTTGACAGCTCTTGGCAAAGTTTATTCCAAAGTGGAGATAGTAAGGAAAATTCTCAACTCTCTACCAAAACGTTGGGAATCAAAAGTGACTGTGATTCTTGAAGCTAGAGACCTCAATAAGCTTGAAGTAAATGAACTCATCGGGTCACTTATCACCCATGAGTACACATTGAAAAAAGGAGAAAAAGAAGGAAAGTCAAAGAAGAGCTTGGCACTTAAAGCTGTTCCTCATGAAAGTGAAAGTGATAAAGATGAAGAAAATGACGACAAAGATGAAAAAGTTGCGATGATAACAAGAAGAATTTAGAGGTTCTTAAAGAAAAATAAAACTCTTCCGAGGAAATCTTTCAAAAAGTTTTCCAAGAAAGATTCAGGTAAAAATGACACTTTAATTTGTTATAAATGCAATAAGCCTGATCATATCAAGCCAGATTATCCTCTGCTAAAGAAAGATCGAAACAAAGGCAAGAAAGAAATGAAAGCTACATGGGATGATGATTCAAGTAGCTCAGATAATGAAGCAAGCAATGAAGAATCAACAAATCTTTGTCTTATGGCTAAAGATGACATTGAGGTAACAAATCTTGATAATATTGAAGATCCTTTATATGAAGAATTGCAAAATGTTTTAGAAGAGGTATATGAGGAATTTGAAAAATTGGGTATCAAGTATACTTCTTTGAAAAAGAAAAATTCTTCTTTAACAAATGAAATTGATATTTTAAGAAAAGAAAGTATTGTTTTGAAAGATGAAAATTTTGAGTTAAAGAAGAAGAAAACTGATTTAGAAAATATTGTTGAAAACTTTACGAATGAAAAAAGAAATTTTGAAAAACTTATTGGTAGTTAAAAATGTGTTTTTGACAAAGCAGACTTGGGATATATGCCAAAACAAAAATACAAACCTTATAAAAACTTCTTTGATAATCTTTCTACATCAAAGTCCAATATTCAAAATTCTTTTCATAATAATTTTGTCAAAAAATGATACTATTATAATCATTCAAGTTCTTCATATATGCCACATGCTATTTGCAATTTTTGTAATAGAAATGGTCATAATTATCATGTTTGTCCTATTAGAAGAAAGCATACAATGACTATTAGGGCCATATGAGTACCTAAAAATCTTGTTTCTTCTAATACTAATAAATAAAGGAACTAAAGAACTTGGGTAACAAGAAAAATCATTTTAATTGTTTTTATAGGTATGCATGAAGTCCTCCACAAGTAAAAACAAAATGAGTTTTTAGAAATAAGAAAGATGAGTCCAGAGTCATAACTAGAAATAAGGCTCGACTTGTAGCCCAATGTTTCAATCAAGAAGAAGGAATCGATTATGATGAGACATATGCACCAGTCGCAAGATTAGAAGCTATTCGAATGCTACTTGCATATGCTAGTTATAAAAATTTCAAAATTTTTCAAATGGATCTTAAAAGTGCTTTCTTAAATGGTTTTTTAAATGAAGAGGTATATGTTGAGCAACTTCCAGGTTTTGAAAATCATATTTCTCCAAATCATGTTTTCAAACTCACAAAAGCATTATATGGACTTAAACGAGCTCCTAGAGCTTGGTATGAGAGATTCAGTGATTTCTTGATTGAAAAAGGTTTTTCAAGAGGAAAAATTGATACAACTCTTTTCATTAAATATGAAAATGATGATATTCTTTTAATTCAGATTTATGTTGATGATATAATATTCGGTGCTACTAATGAAAAAATGTGCCAAGTTTTTGCTAAGACTATACAGGAAGAATTTGAAATGAGCATGATGGGAGAGCTTGCATTCTTTCTCAGATTGCAAATTAAGCAAGCAAAAAGTGGGACATTTATCAATCAATCAAAATATATTAAGGAATTGCTGAAAAAAATTGGGATGGAAGGTGCTAAGGAAACTGGAACACCAATGAGCCCATCCACTAAACTTGCTAAAGATGAATCTGGTAAACCAGTTGACTCGAAAGTATATCGAGGTATGATTGGTAGCTTATTATATTTGACAGCTAGTAGACCAGATATTATGTTCAGTGTGTGCTTATGTGCACGCTTTTAATCATCTCCAAAAGAATCTTATTTAATTGCAGTTAAGCGCATTCTTAGATATCTTAGTAGTACAATTAACCTAGGGTTATGGTACCCTAAGCACACATCTTTCGATCTAATCAGCTACACAGATGCAGATTATGCTGGTTGTAAAATAGATCGAAAAAGCACTAGTGGTGCATGTCATTTCTTAGGTCATGCACTGGTTTCCTGGTTTAGTAAAAAACAGAATTCTGTTACACTATCTACTGCCGAGGCAGAATATGTTGCTGGGTTAGTTGTTGTGCTCAAGTTCTTTACGAAGTAACAACTTGAAGATTTTAAAGTTATGTATAATCACATTACAATCAAATGTGATAATACAAGTGCTATAAATCTTTCAAAAAACTCAATACAACATTCTAGAACTAAGCATATTGAAATAAGATATCATTTTCTTCGAGATCATGTGCAGAAAGACGATATAGTACTAGAATTCACAAACACACACGATCAGTTAGCATATATATTCACAAAACCTTTACCAGAAGATAGATTATGTATGATTAGAAGAGAAATAGGTATAATGCATGTTATGAATATCTCTTAAAAGATAGATCAGAGTTCATAAAAATATAGAGATTTTTTTTAAATACTTTTACATAAACTTGAGGTTCTTAGCCTCATGTTTGAGAGGCTCATTCTCTTCATACAATATCATGTCATCCCTATCCATGGGAACTGGAAAGCGGAATGAAGAATCCAATAGAGATTTCAACTGTTTATTCTTCTGCCAAAAGATTCATTCCCTTGTGTGAGACCCTTGAACAATTCGTTAAAGTACAACAATTTGTTCTTTAAGCCTTTCAACCTCATGGTTTTTGGCTTGTACCCGCTGGGAAAAAGCAACAATAGAGGATGAGTAGCGAGTTTCGAGACTCACAAAGTTGTAGATAGCATCGGAGTCTGACTTATTAGCCAAACTATTATTTTCTTGCTGCAACATGACACCAATGGCAGCTGCAGAAATGACAGGAGGTTGAGGTGCTGAATACCTCATAGATGGATCTAGAGGAATGTTAGAAGAATGAGCCATTGAGAAAAGAATTGAAGACTTAAAGCGAGAATGTTGAAGGAATGCAGATGAGTTATAGAGATGGAAATAAGATTTGATGCAAATTGGATTAAGTTTAAGACTGATTTTATAGAGATAGCATAAAGAAGAAGACAAACTATTGTCTCTTTAAATCTTATTTAATCAAAAGAAATACAAGATGTGATGGACACACATTGTCAAAAGTTTTCTTACTAAGCCAGTGAGATTAACAGTAGATTGTCCATATTTTTCTAGTAAACGATGAACCTCTTCTGTTATCTGCCGATATTGACCTTGTATCTAAACCCTTTCTCGTTCCAGCTCCTCTATTCGTGGTTGCAGATCATGAGCATACCAATCTGTAAATTTTTTCAACTCTTTGTTTTCTTACTTTAGCCTTTTATTCTCTCTATCCTTATTAGCAAGCTTCTGTCGTAACTCAGATATTTGGATATTAAGATGATCAATCTCACTCACCCTCGCCATTAACCTCTGAGACAAGATCGTAACAGAGGCAGCATATTGACTACTGAGCATTCTTGATTCTGCTATAATCTCATAATCAGCCCTACTAGAAAAACGGTTCTCTACTCCTATCATGGTATTGACGGCCTCAGGAGAGAAGATTGATGGTTGATGCGTCAAGAGTTCCTGATTCAAGTCTGGAACATTAATGGAAGAGAATTGTTCGGCCATTCTATCGTTATGGACAAACAGAACTCAGGTCAAGAAGCGATGTATTTTTTTTGTAGTATCCGATAGGTGAAAATGATCATTTTTTTTTATAGAAACTCAGAGCCTTCAATCCCGTTTGTCAACAACATCAGGCGATTGTTTAAATCTTCAGCCGCACTAAATTCATAGAGTTAGGCCTCGAGGCTTTGCAGCACTTGTCGGTTCACGGACGACTCCTTTCTCAACTATCTACAGTGTCTATTAACGCACCCTTTTTTTCAGTCTATTTACTTGCTGCCGATCCTTTTTAATGATGCCAAAAGGGGGAGAAGTTTTAGACTATAACATTAACATTGTTTAAATTGCTAAACTTGTTATATATGCTTGGAATTATATTTATATTTTTGCTTGAAAAATTAACGCACATTCTCAGGAGGAGTTTAAGTATTAATACAGACTTAAAGTTCTATCAAGTATTTGTCATCATCAAAAAGGGGGAGATTGTTGAGTCTAAGGTTTCAAGTTTTGTGTAATTATACATCTACACATGGATTTTGATGATAACAAATGAATTCAAAGAATGAATGAATCTCAAACTCAAGTTATCCACACAATGGAGTCAAACACATCAAGGAACCAAGCATGAGCAAGAAGGGAACAATTTCACATTAAATTCATAGAGTAATATTGTAAATCTCTTAAAAATTTGAAATTAGGATTAAGGCTCAAAAATTAATATTTTATCATAAAACATTAAAATACATTTTTCACATGTGCATGACATGATTAAAGGTTTGAACTTTGAAATTATTAAGATGATTGATTGTCATCTTTCACATGTGCATGTTTTATTTGAATATTTTCAAAAGTGATTGATGTTTTTCTTGACTTCTGCAAAAGGAAAATGTCTTTGTTTGAAAAATTTGAAAAGTAAAGTGTGCTCCTTTTGTCATATGCAAAAAGTAAAAGATTATGTTTGAAATTTTTGAAAAAGTAAAGTGTGCTCCTTTTGTCATATGCAAAAAGTAAAAAATTAGGTTTGATATTTTTAAAAAGTAAAGTGTGCTCCTTTTGTCATATGCAAAAAGTAAAAAGATTAGGTTTGAATTTTTGAAAAGTGAATGATGTTGTCTTTGACATGTGAATTTTTTTAAATTTGAATATGAAGTCTCATATGCTTATAAATAGATAATTTGAGAGTTTCACAAATACAACACCAATAGCATACAATATTTATTCAAAACTTTCATTCTCTCTTCTCTAAGCATTGAGCCTTAACCCTTGTTCATTTTGAGAGATATAGTTTGTGCTTGTATTGTTCTTATTTTACTCATTGAGGAGTGTTTTTTGATAGCCTACCCACTATCAATTCTTATATCAGTAAAAGGGTGTGTATAACCCTTGTGCGTGTAGAAAGTGTTCTACACAGGGAATAGTTGAATCACCACGTGTGAGGTGATTGCAAGTGTAGAGGGTGTTCTACACGGATCTTTTGTAGCAGTGTTGTTCAAAGGTGTAATAGGTTTCTATCTCCACCTGAAGGAGGTTGAATAGTGAATTTGGGGATCCTCAAGGGGTAGCTTGAGGCGAGGACGTAGGCAGTGGGGCCGAACCTCTTTATATTTATTTATGTTTCATCTTTTGTTTATATTTTATATTGTATATTTGATTTATAATTGTTATTTTCTTAAATACAACTCAATTCACCTCCCCTCTTGTGTTAGTCATCTGGGCAACACAAAGATCAATTGGGAACAAGATGACTAGCAAGGGACACATTTGAAATGCAATGTCAAACACGTTGTTTGACGCTTAAGAAATTTGAGACTAAGTATCTTTAAGAAAATGCTACAAGTAAGAAATTTCTAACTACCATAATCTTCAATTATAAAATGGTAGACTCTATCCCTATTGTTGAACAATTAAATGAAATTATTCATGTTCTTGAACAATTCACTCAACACAAAATGAAAATGGATTATTCTATATCAGTTTCATTCACTATCGATAAACTTCCCTCCATCATGAAAAGACTATCAAAGAAGTATGAAACATAAAAAGGAGGATCTGTCTGTGGAAGATCTAGGCAAACATTTTTGTATAGAACAAGAAATCAGGCTTATAGATAGTAAGGAAAAGCATGACTCTTTGACCTCCAATATGCATATGGTAGAGGAAGGAAAAATCCAAAAACCCATACAACCAACCAATCAATCTGGATATGAAAACTAGAAGAGAAAGAATAACTTTGAAAGAAAACAAAGTTGCTTTGAAGGAAAGAATCAGAAAAAACTAAGAGTAAGTTGCTTTTATTGTGGCAAAGGCACAATAGATTTGGAGTTCATCTATGGAAAAATGCTTACTCTCAAGGATGCATACCATATACCAGAAGTTAGAAGAAATCTTATATTTAGTAGCCTTGTGAATAGGTATGGGTTCAAGTTGTCTTACTATTCTGTACAGGATACCCTGTATTGTTCCCCTCACGAAGTTTGATCAACTTGACAAGATATTTAAGGTCTTAGGTATTTGTTCTCTTTAATTTCATGTTGGGACAGTTTTCTCCTTTTCTATGTTACAATTCATCGTTGTTTCATAAGGCGACACACAAGAAAAGTGGTCAACACTTGCAAATCTTTCACATTGGCTACAAGATGTGTAGCATATACAAGGGCACAAGTAGTAAGTTTTTCCCCCGCTTCTCACCTATATATACAAAAAGGATTTTTTTTTTCCCTCTTCTCACTGAATATTGAAAGTAAAATAGGTTTCAAGGAACTTATGTGCATATGCCAATGATTCTAGGATATTCTTCTCACTGAAACTGATTTTCTAAGAATATCAAAGTCTTATATCAAATCTTCATGATTCAAAAAACAACCCAAAAATAAAAATAAAAACCCAGAGATATCAGAGTACATCAAGGATTCTAAGATCTACAAATAAATAGAAAATATAATGCAAATTATGAAATCAGATCTAAGAGTAGATCTAAAGCAAAAAAGCAAAAACAACTCAAAGCCACGCCTTTAGATCTAAGAGTAGATCTAAGAGTATTAGGGTTTCAGCCCTTACCGAAATTTCCCTCACATGGTCACAGAATGAGACCCTGACGAGAGAGAGAGAGAGAGAGAGAGAGAGAGAGAGAGAGAGAGAGATGATGGAGCAACATAGGTGATGAAGGAAGAGGAGGCTAGGGTTTTGGCGAGAGAGAGAGAGAGAAAGAGAGAGAGAGAGAGAGAGAGAGAGAGAGTGACTGGTGAATTCGAGAATCTGAAGAGTTTCAACCCTTTGCCTTTGGGCTTTTTGAGCATATGTCGTTTTCATAAGGTCCATTCTAAAGATAAACCCGGGTACCCGATTTTAAATCCAGGTTTTAGGTTAAAAATTCGGTACCCCGGACTGGATGAAAATAGTTTTAATTATGCGGGTACTAACCAAGATATATTCCGAGCCGGAACCTGTAACCGGAAACCCGGTTATCCGGGTTCCGAGCTGGGCCGAGTGATTAACAATCCTATGCTAGAGGTGCCAGATATTCTATTTGACAACAATTTTTGACCAAATCTATATTTTTCTTACTTTATTTCAATTTTTTTATTTTTTATTTTTTAAAATCCAAAATGTGTTTGGATGACATATTCGAACCCTGTCCAAGAGCACTTTCATTGGAATATCTAAATGTAAAAATATTGTACTTTTTAGCTATTAGGACAATAAAATTGTCCATATTGGATTAGGCAAAGGGTAGCTTTAGCTACAGTAATTTTAAAACCAAAATCAAATTTGATAGTTACTGTACACACATCAAATATTTATTTTTTTATTTTTTATAACACTCTATCTTTTCTCCATCTACATCCACAAACTTTTCTCAGTTTCTTTAAATTAAATAGTAAAACATGATAAAAGAAAATAAATTAATAATTAAAATATGATAAATTAAATTAAATTAAAAATTAAAAAAATTAAATATTTTTTAAATTATTAATTACTTATTACTAAATAATAAATAAATAGATAATCTAATGTGGAAATGTGATGGGAATAGCCAAAGTCAAATTCATCTTATATTATTTTATTGTTATATAATGAAAAAATAGTTATTTCAATGTGGAGACTTATGTAAATGAATAGGAAAAATCTAAATTCATTTTTTATTTATAAAAAATGTCCTTTACATATGTATAATCTAATAACAATGCTCAAAGCCCTATGTGAGAGAGAGAGAGAGAGAGAGAGAGAGAGAGAGAGGAGTAGAAGCTACACATTCAGTCAAAAATTTCATGATTAATAGTTGTGTTCGAGTTTTAAAAAGTTATTATATTGGGAAACGGAGGTTCTATGACCAATTGATGCATTTGGTCTTTTAAACAATAAAAACTTAAAAAACTCTTGGAGAATTATTTGGGGGGAACCGAACCAAATGTAGAGGTTGAGAAATAGCATTTTAATTAACCGAAAGGGGGTTTAGATTGCAAATTAGGTTAAACATGTATCATATGCATCAAACAAGAAAGGGAAAAGCTTTAAATCCAAAGTGGGGTGATTTTGCATTTTAACACGTAGGAGATTTATATGTCTTACAGTGAATGCAAGTTGAAGGTAGTGTGTTTCCCTTATGTCTTCCTCTCTCATTCTCCTGGCTCTCTCTCTCTCTCTCTCTCTCTCTCACAACCGATCCATTCATCGTGAAGCTCTCTCTCCTCTCCTCTCCCTTCTCGTTGTTCTCTTGAAACTCTCTCGACAGGTCCCATCATCGCAATCTTTATCTCTCTCCCATTTCTTCAATTCTTTTGTATGAAAAATTATGATTCAAATATCAAAAAGAGATGGATGGTCCGAGAGCTGGAACTATCCGAAGTAAAAGGTCCCTCTCTCTCTCTTCTTTCTCGAGGGTGAGTAGGGTTAGTGCCACTGTTTTTTCGACAATCGGCTTCGTCTCACTGGTTGAGAACTCGTCTTCGTAGTCAGTGGAAAGTAAATATGGCCGATGATGACTTAACAAAGCAATGGGAAAAAATACACCTGTCAACGGAAGAAACGACTGTTATTCACTTCAAGACTGAGGTTAGAAACACAAACAGCTCTATAAGAGGAAAGCTCTGTATCATTGGTAGAGTCCTCTCTGAAAGAGGAGTAAATAACGAAGCCTTCAGATCTACTATGTCACAGATATGGAGGCTAGAAGGTTGGGTCCGATTCAAGGATCTGAACGAACAGTGCTTCCTCATAGAATTCCAAAGTAAAAAAAGATAAAGACAAGGTCCTGAGTAGGAGGCCGTGGTGTTTCGACAGGAATCTCTTAACCATACAAGAGGTGGATGAATCGATGTCTATCAATGCTGTTAACTTCCAATATGAACCTTTCTGGGTCCAGTGTTATAATGTTCCTCTGGCTGCTATGAATGAAGGGATAGGGATACAGATTGGGGAAAACATAGGTCGAGTAATAAGAGTAGATGCTGATTCAGATGGGTCTGCGTGGGGCCGCTGCCTTCGAGTCAGGGTGGATATTGATCTTCATAAACCTCTCCTACGAGGTATATGGTTAGTCTTTGAAAACCAGAAATTGTGGATTTCATTTAAATATGAACGACTGCAGAACCTTTGTTTCCACTGTGGGGTTTTGTTTCACAAAGGAAGAGTCTGTGGAAGACCATATTTTGAAGCACAATGTGAAGAAAAACAACAACTGCAGTTTGGTCCGTGGCTCAGGGTCCAGCCAATGAACACTTCGATATTTGACAAACGTAAATATGGGGGTAAAAATGATAAAGAGGAACAGAGTGATCATAAACTTGCAAGGAAAGTGGATGTTGGGGGTGAAAAACTAGATCAGCAAGAGAGTATCAGGAAAAAAAACATACCTGAGGTCGTAGAGGTGGAAGAGAGGAAGTTAGATCCTAATGGTCTCAAGAGAGGTACTAAAGTAATGCCTAGTCAACAAAATCCTGCTAGAAACACTGCCCATGAACCTGAGAAACAGCCTGTTAACCTTTACAGCATGAATGGAGAGCATAACGTACATGGCAGTAAGGAAGGGTACAATCAGGATATAAATACTCACACCCCGATGAAAGCCTTCCCCGATCCTATAGGTCTCAGGTGTCTGATGGAACTTGACCAAGATACGGATATGAGCAATAACCATACCATCCAGGACAGGGAACTGAGTCCAACAACAACCCAAGCCACCAGTCAAAGGGAGAAGGGATCACATCTAGAAGTCAACCCTAACAACTCTGAAGCCCAAGCTCCTACACTGACACAGAGGGACAAAGCCACTGATATGGAGCCAGCCTAGACCAATACTCACACAAACACCACGAGCAGTAATGGTAGATGGAAAAGGAAGGCCAGGAACAAATTGAATATCCAGAGTACGTTGAGTGAGATCATTAACAACCAGTAAGAATATGGCCAAAAGAAGGGGGGGAAGTGTAGTGAAAAGGATGTGGTCTATCCTGTTAAAAAGACCAGGTACAATGGAGGAGGCAAAGAGAATCAAAATGATAAGGCAGTGGCTGGGCCCCAGCACTGCCACCCCAAATGAGTCTCATATCATGGAATTGTCGAAGCCGGAACCTTCGAACAATTCGAATCCTTAGAAATCTCACTAAGGATAAGTGTCCCAGTTTAGTGTTCCTTGTGGAAACTAAATCTAACAAGAATAGGATGGAAATAGTTAGACAGTCTCTAAAGCTGGATGGGTGTTTTGTTGTTGAAAGTGTGGGTCTGAGTGGGGGTTTAGCATTACTCTGGAAGGAGGGGTGGCAAGTCATAATTATTAGTTACACTAGGTGGCATATAAGTGCCATGATCATTTGTGAAAAAGACAACAGGCCATGGCAATTCACTGGCTTCTATGGGCATCCTGAAGTAGGCAAAAGGAAAGGGAGCTAGGAATTACTACAAATGCTAAAACTTGATCCGGTAGTACCTTGGGTGTGTGCAGGGGATTTTAATGAGATCCTCCACCAAAGAGAGAAAGTTGGAGGTCAGGGCCGACCCTACAAACAGATTGAGAACTTTAGACAGGCACTAGTACACTGTGGTATTCGAGACATTGCTTATACTGGTCAAAAGTTCACCTGGTCCAATAATAGAAGGGGCAGGGGTTTTACAAAGGAAAGAATAGATAGAGTAATGGCCAACAGAGAATGGTTTGATCTTTTTCCTTCTGCAATGTGTAATGTGATGGCAGCTATCAAGTCTGATCATTCCCCTCTAAGCACCTCAATCCTTCATAATGTTGGAAAGGGAAGCAGGAAAAAAAAAAGTTTTTAGATATGAGGCTGCTTGGGACATCAGAGAAGGCTGTGGACAAGTTTTAGAACAAGCATGGATAAAAATGGGAGTGGGAGGGGATTTAGCTAAAGATCTGAGAATGAAGCTGGAAATCTGTGAAAAAGGCTTAACCAACTGGGAGAAAAATCACAGTAGGGGTGAACAGCAGAAGACTACTCCACTGTGGGCTAAGATTAGTCATCTACAAGATAATGGAGATGGGGAACACATTGAGGCTACGAAGCAAATGCAAGAGAAGGCTGAAAAGTCCATGGCTGAAACTGATATGAAATGGAGGCAGCGTGCAAAACAGCATTGGCTGAGAAAGGGTGATAGAAATACAACATATTTCCACATGCAAGCAAACCAAAGAAAAAAGACAAATGCTATCACATCCATAGATGATGGCACGGGTAGAACTACCTTTGAACAGGGAGAGATAGGTGGCATTTTCACAGGTTTTTTCTCTAACCTTTTCAGCTCTTCATTGCCTTTTAACATCGATACATGCCTCAATGCTCTTAAGCCAAAAATCAATCAAACAATGGAGGAGATTTTAGCCACACCCTTCACTGTAGAGGAAGTCAAGAAAGCCATTTTCCAAATGAATCCATTAGGATCTCCTGGTCCTGATGGATTCCCAGCCCATTTTTACCAAAAACATTGGGAATTGGTTGGTAAAGAGGTGTGTGATTATGCACTGGGTGTTCTAAACAAAGGAGGTTCCCTTAAAAAGGTCAATGATACTTATATAGCCCTCATTCCAAAGGTTAAAAGTCCAAAGAGAGTAACAGATTTCAGACCCATTAGTCTATGCAATGTCCTATACAAAGTGGTTTCAAAAACCATGGCAAATAGGATGAAACTCATCTTGCCTCAGATCATCTCAGCAAACCAAAGTGCATTTGTACCTGGAAGACTTATTTCAGATAATACCCTAGTTGCTTATGAAGTTCTCCATTCAATGACAATGAGGATGAAAGGCAAGAAAGGTTTCATGGCCCTCAAGTTGGACATGAGTTAAGCCTATGACAGGGTGGAATGGACTTTTGTGGAAGCTGTAATGACCAAAGTTGGTTTCCCTCCCCAGTGGGTGGACTTGGTTCAGAGATGTATCAAGTCAGTGTCCTACTCAATTCTTGTTAATAGGGAACCTCAACAGTTTTTTACCCCATCAAGAGGCCTTAGTCAGGGAGATCCCATCTCACCCTACCTCTTCATTCTGTGTGCAGAAACACTTTCAGCTCTCCTGCAAAAGGCTGAAGTGATGGGGGAAATAACTAGTGCCCCCATAGGAAAAGGTCCCACCAAAGTGAGCCATCTATTCTTTGCAGATGACAGCCTGCTGTTTTGCCAAGCTTTACCAAAGGACCTTACAAAAGTGCTTGAGATTTTGGATATGTATGAACAAGCCTCAGGTCAGGTGCTCAACAAGGATAAATCCTCAGTTTTTTTCAGTAAGAACACAATGAAGGAGGGACAGAATGTGATCCTACAGCTAGCAGGTATAAAGGCTACTGGCACCTTTGAGAAATATCTAGGCCTCCCTACAGTCTTAGGAAGAGCTAAAGTAGCAGCTTTCCACTCCCTTGTAGACAGGACCTGGTCTAGGGTAGTGAACTGGAAAACCAACCATCTATCTGTAGCAGGTAAAGAGATCCTCCTAAAGGCAGTTCTTCAAGCCATACCAACGTATTCAATGGGTTTGTTCCTACTCCCATACTCCATTACTCAAAAATTAAACAAACTCCTAAGAAATTCTAGTGGGGATTCTATGAAGAGGCCTCAAAGATTCAATGGGTCTTGTGGGACCAACTAAGCTCAGCTAAGGACATAGGTGGTCTTGGATTTAGGGATTTCAGAATGTTCAACTTAGCCTTGCTAGCCAAGCAAAGCTGGAGAATATTGCAAGAACCCACCTCTCTTGCAGCACGTGTTTTAAAACAGAAATATTTCCCTTTAGGGGATCTACTGAATGCAAAGCTAGGACCAGGCCCTTCCTATGTGTGGAGAAGTGTAATGGCTGGTCTCTCAATACTCAAACCTAGGCTAAGATGGAGAGTTGGAAATGGCAAAAGCATCAACATATGGGCTGACAAGTGGATACCCTCTCTTCCCACTTGCACAGTGGTATCTCCAAGAGAAATGGATTGTTGGTGTGAAATGGTGAGTGATCTTATTGACCCAAGGCAGAGAAGCTGGAAAAAAGAGTTGCTACAAGAAACGTTCTCAGAACCTGAGATTCAAGGCATCACTTCAATCCCCATCAGCCTAGGAGGTAGGGAGGACAAGATATTTTGGAATTTTACTTCAAATGGGATGTACACTGTCAAGAGTGGATATCATCATCAGAGGCAAGTAGAGGCTGAGGTAGAAGGGGAACACTCAAGCAGGCAACTAGACTCAACAGTGTGGAAGAAAATTTGGCAGCTGAAAGTGGCCCCTGCAGTAAAACTTTTTGTTTGGAAAGCGTGTAATGAAGCCATTCCTACCCTAGCAAACTTAAAGAAAATGAGAGTAGTGGAAGACAGCAGCTGTATAGTGTGCAAATCTGAACCTGAGACCTCAAGCCATGTTCTCTGGGGATGTCCTGCTGCTAGAGACGTGTGGAACCAAGCTTGTGTAAAAATTTAGAAAATGTCTTTCCATAGTGACCAGTTCTTCAAAATTTGGGCAATGTTGGTCCAAAGACTAGAGGTCAATGAGTTGGAGGAAGCTGCAGTTACACTAAGGGGTATATGGTCTCGAAGAAATGATATAGTTCATGGAAAAGAATTCAAACACCCTTCCACTCTGTACCAGGGAGCTAAACTAGAGTCCATTGCATTCACTGAAGCAAATCTGTTAAGAGAGAACCCCCAGCTAAGATCAGAAAGGTACTTACAAACATGGTCTAAGCCAAATGAAGGAACTTTTAAAGTTAATTGGGATGCTGCAGTAAGGCTGAGTTCAGGCAGGATTGGTTTGGGAGTCATAATCCGTGACCATCAAGGATTTGTTGTTGGTGCTTTAAGGGCACCCAGACCTCTCAACGGAAGAGTCTATGAAGCAGAAGCTTGTGGCCTACTAATGGCAGTAACCTTTTGCAAGGAACTGGGAATTAACCAGATCATTTTGGAAGGAGACTCGAGACAGGTAATTACCCAACTGCTTGGACAAGAGGTTGATGGTAGCATGGGGGGGTGGTTAGTTGAAGAATCAAGGCATGTCTTGGCAAACATAGTTCACTGGAGAGCCTGTCATGTCCAGAGAGAAGCGAATTCTGCAGCCCATTTTCTAGCAAAGTCTGCTGTTCTGTTAACAGAGGATTTGTACAACATTGAAGAATGTCCTGAGTGCATTACTTCTATTGTAACCTCTGAAATGTAGTTAAATTGATTAATGAGATCAGTTTCTATTTCAAAAAAATATATATATCAAAAAGAGATTTTAGTTAGAATATTGGCACTCTTCTTGGTGCTTCTCATCTTTTCTCAATTGCCTATAACGTTATTAAATTTTGTTGAGATTCCCATAATGAAAGAGTGGAATTTATTGCCTATTTAGACTTAGGTTTCTTAGATGTTAGAGGTGAATGAGATTGTTCACTCTTATGCAGAGCAAACGAAAGTTTTAGTTCGTTTTATTACTTCAATATCAAACACCTTTCAAGGCTTTGCTCGCATCCCCCTCCCCTCGTTTCCCCTTTATTTTCGACACTTTACAAAGAGAAAAAGAATGAATGTTTAAGAGTTGCTAGGGCAAAAAATATCCATCTTGGGTCATTTGACGTTATTTTGATCATTTGACGAGATTTTTCATCAAGGAGAGTAACTTTCAGGAACAATTTTCCAGTATCGTGTCTTGGTTTAAGGGGAATAGCTTCAAACTCAAAGAGAGAGAGATGAGAGAAAAAAGATTGAGGGAAGAGGAGGTATACGAGTGAATTGCGTAGATGTAGCCCTATTCATCATTTCAAGCCTTCTCCCACGTCCGTTCTCAGCGTTTCCCGATGCAAAAATTTTCACGATTTGGATTTTGGGTAATTGGTAAACCATCATAAAGTGACCTTTATGTTTTAGAGCGGTGCTATATACAGTCCTCTCAAGAGGACTATATTGCAGTCCCAATGTGTAAAATAACTGAATTGTCCCCATTTTACAGCTAGAAATGACTATAGCACCCTTATTTTCAACCTGAGCAAAATAGACGAGAAAACATTTGAATCTCTTTTGCAATACACATATGTGGCGCCCCCGACCAAATCTCCACCATCATCGACCACCACAACCCAATCTCTTCCACCATTAACGGAACAACCACCTCCACCATCGATGGAGCCACATACTCAATGTTTGTTTTCTTTCTAATTTTTGGTGTCTTGCGCATATTTTGTTCAAATTTGAGCAAGTAGAAAGAAGACTACAAGATGAGAACCTCAAATATGAACCAACAAGCTAAAAAAATACTCGGCTTAAGTTAAAATTACAAAAGAAATTTTGTTAATTGCTCCTACCATAAATTTGCGTCTTCGGGGAGTAGAATAAAGAGTTGGAATTGGCTCAGAAAAAGAAGAGGGATGCATATGGCATTGTTCCCCTTGTGGAGCTGGGGTCCATTTGGTTGTATTTTGGCATCTTCCCATCGGTGTAGACAATTTTTGTGCTAAAACTTATTGCAGTATTGTGCTAAAAACTTATACACTTGACTTGATTGTTTTAGAAAATTTAGTGAAACTTTCAATAGTCTCATCTTCTATATTCTCGAAGAGAAAAATAAAGACGAATCTGCTTCAAACAAAAGAAAGAACACAAGGCAAATTAAAGAAAAGAGAATAAAATGAGATTTATCAAACCAGATAAATGTATCCGTCTGCATTCAAACCAGATTTATCAAACTAGACAAATGTATTCAAACCAGATAACTCAAACCGTAAGTATTGAAAACATCTTCACAAATTTACAAAGTGACTTTTCATACAAAGCGACGGCGATGGCGGTGGGGTGATGGGGTGAGGGGAGGGCGATGGGGACGGCGTTCTCTGGGTATGCTTTCTGCTTTCTGAGAGAAGGATGGGGTGAGGGGATGTGATGGAGACTTTTGAGATAGGGTGAGGGGAAGGCGATGGAGTGAAACGCAGTGTTTCATTTAGTAATGAAATACTGTCGTTTCATTTAAGCCTGCAATGCAGTCCGCATTTGTGGACTGCAATAAGAATTGCTCTATGTTTTATAACTTCTATTTGGTAGCCAAGACTTTAAACTTGGAATTGGATGACTCCTCAACCAGAAAACTACAGCAGATAAGACCCCAATTATATCTATTTTCTTTTTTCTTTTTCTTTTTCTTTTTTTCCCTTCAGCAATCAATCATTCCTTACGTAGATCCGAAGAATATATGCACAGAAGATGACGCAAGTTGCAATCCTTAATTGTTTTCTTTCTTTTTCAGTTTATAGCTTTTCTCTCACGCTTTTTCAGATTCTCTTACTGGAGACCCAGTGAGCTCGAGCTAATGTGAATATCTAAAGGCCAATGCTATCTTCTTCGGATTCTGCTGATCTCGACCACAGCCATGCCACATTCTCAAACCACTCCACATAATTGCTGTATTAACTTTAATCAGCAGCACTCCCTCCCTCACCTTTTACTACTACCTTCTAACTTAGAAGTTCTAAGTTCTAATTCATTATTATATAAAATACATATCTGTTGGGGGAAATTCGAAATTGGGGGGGACAAACCGATTCGTTCAACTAGGCCATGTTTGCATAACCAAATATTTTTTAATTTTCTTTGAGCCCCAAAATAACTTTTCACAAAAGACTACAAATAAAAAAATTAAAAAAAAAACATAAAAACAAACATCATTCACTTTTATGAAATAAAAAACCCGAGATCTTTGAATTCTAACGTTGTGTACCCTTTTAACTCACTCGTGAAAATCCCAAAATAATAGGTACTCCAAGAATATCAACTTTACTTAATTTTGAACTGACTTTAAGAAAATATTCAAATTTTAAACCACGTTAATGCGCTGGGGTCAAGAAACCACTGCTAAAGTCGGGCAATAAATTTTCTACAGTACTTCTACGATGAACGGCCTGAAATTAGTTTTGAAATAACTAGTGCTTCAAGCATGGCAGGGTATCATACCTACGGACCTACCCAAATAACATTCAACACAACAAAATTAGAATGAGACAAAAATAAATTATATAGCATTTTTCTATCGGTAAACAAGATTTCTCAACCAACCGTTCAAATATTACTGATATTCGTTGAATTTACAAAGTAGATATGACGGACAGGTGAGACAGAAGACTTTATCAAGCTTAACTATAAAAAAGTACCAAAAGGCCGGTACAATTTAAAATGCGACCCACGATAAATAACGTGATGAATGATTTTGAATAAACCCACCAAATTACGCCGGGTTGCAATGAAAATGAACAACCCCGTGAGGTTTGCTTGGTAGCCTTTTTGAGGCGTACATGCATGCATAACCAGACAGAATTTACATGTGGATGGAAAAACACCAACAACTATTCTTTGCAAGCTTTCAAGCCAGTTATTAAATAAAATTTTCATAGAATGTTTTATGACCGCAAACTGACACTAGCATAAAATTTTCTCGTACAATAGCTATTAACATTAATGTTCCAATGGGAAAAAAACCGTCAAATATGGTAGGAGAAAAAAATTAAAGAAAAAGAGACATCACAATCACCCTCCAGCTACAAACATTCTACTGAAGGACATGGTTGAAACACAGATAATGCAAGGCGACGGACTTTGAGGACCAGTTTCTGCCCACCACATCCAGAGGACAAGTATATAGGGAAGCCTCTCACGCGCAGATGAAAAGCTAAGATACATCAAGATCAAAATACATACCCTCCTTCGGTGATTCAACCTCAACATGTCTCCACATCAACCAGATTGAGTTCACATGACACATGACACATGACACGAAAAGCCAACTAAATGGAAATAAAACTCACCATCAAGCACCTTTGTAGAATTTAGAAGCACTTCCTGTGGACGATGGATGGACC